>VUQR01014863.1:41890-57306 GCA_015108515.1 Hemichromis elongatus | reverse complement strand
CAAAGTTTCAAAAGTAACAAAAAAAAAAAAGAAAAAAAAAAGTGCCATAAACAAGACTACGAGTCTAAAACCATGTTAATATCACAGCTTTGTACTCATAATCTAGAATTATAGTTTTAGCATGCCTACACGGTAAGCATTAATTAGGTGGGTTAGCATTTAGTAATCCTAAACACAAAACACTGTTCACGCTGCGGGGGAGTGTCAGAGTGAGTGTCAGGAAACAACTGCTAAAAAATTCACCTTCATTAAAAATTTGAGCTTTTATTGAACCATATGCCAATTTTTAAAAAAGATAATATTTTACATATATGATACATATTTAAAACATTTTTATTTGTATCATATTTGCTATTTATTATGTAAAATATATTGTGTGATTCATTTGTTTATATAAATTTATAATAAATTTAAAAAAAGAAATTTGGGGGGGGCATCACTAATGATGTATACGTCTCATAAATTTGTGTATCAAAAATGACGCACCACAGGTTTAGGGGTTAACTCTCCCCCCTAGGGCCCTTTTTAACCACTCCCTATATTAAGACACATACTATTTGTTTTATTGGATAACTTTTGCGCACCATAAATGTAGTGTATTATACAGTAAACGAAGGGCAAATTCAGGTAGACTTATCATTATTATATTATTACAACAAATTCCATCACACTCCGTCCAGTAGTTGACATTTCAGTCTGGACCAACCATGGCAACAGTGCCCTCTCTTGACAAATGGCTAAATCGTCACTATTAAAAAATTAGTATTGTAGCACCATCTTAAAGCCAGTTATTTTCAGTCATTTTACGACCGAAAGCATTCAACAGGCACTGAATATGCAGGAAAAAGCCAAACCAAGCCAGACTCACCCAATCTGATTTCAAAAACCCTCCTCAGTCGGTAAGAAACGGCAGCATACGGTTGTGCTTACAGATGGTCCATCTTCAGTTTCCAAATCAACACACCCAAATAGCTGTGTGTGTGTGTGTATGTGTATTTTTCTATGACAAGACACCTGACAGGCAGCTTGAGGTGTTCGTACCATCGAGCTTAACAGTGCATCTTCTAATGGGCTCAAATCAGACATCTGAGAATGTGACGAGGTGTAAATGCTTTAATTGAACTCTCCATTTATTGTCAACTTTCAGCAAGTTCCAGGACAACCAACTGCAAACGGCTGTTCTATTTCTTTCACAAAAATCTGCTTTCTTCACCTATAAATGTTTCCCCCACTCATCACAGTCAGATGTACCAAAAGAAGACATTTTAATGTGTTGAAAACCCAAAGACAAACAGTAAAATACGACTATGTTCATGGTATTGCCTGTAATAAGGATTATCATTTTACCTGAAATCATGTCAGAGTTGTTGTTATGGAGATGCGTTTTAAACCAAACACTGTGTTAGCTGGAAATTGAAATCTAAATTTAAGCCAGAGCTAGTTCATCTGGAAATATGTGAAGAGAGATGGGTGAAGGAATACATCCAGTCTCTCACCGTGTCTGTTTCTTGGGGCCTTGACCCTCTCCTGCGCCTCCTGCTCCTCCTGAGGGCTCCTTGTTCTGGCCTCCTTTGTCTCCTTTACCCTTCTTCCCTCCTCCTCCACCCTGTTTCTCAGACTTGTTCTCCTTCTCCTTGCGGTTTTTGTCCTCTCCTCCTGTACCTCCAGCAGCAGCCACTGGTTTGTAGTCTTGTCCAGTGAGAGTCTTGTACTTGTTCTTCAGGTCCAGTAGCGTCTTCACAGCGTCGTCCACCTGGTCCTAAAAATGAAATGTGTTTTTTATGTTCTTTCTCTGTGCAATGTTAGTTGTATTAAATACCTCTCTTTAAGTTCTTACCTTGGGAGCCTTCTCAGACTTTAGCTTCCTCACCAGGTCTCCCTGCTGGGACACCTGCGAGAACAACTCCTGGGCCTGTGGAGAGGAGTTGGACTGAGCGGAGGCAGAGTTGGCCTGGGTTTGGGTCTGGGCTGGGTTAGCTGGGGCTTGTATTCCTGGTTTGTAATCTTGTCCAGTATTCTGTTTGTACTCTGCCTTCAGAGCCAACAACTGCTTCACTGCAGCATCTACTTGATCCTGAAAAACAGCCAATAGAAGGAGAAACCATCAAGTTAAAGTACCTCAAGGAACACCTCGAGGACTACTGAAAGCTATAACCTCTAAAATTAGGCAAATGGTAAAATCTCACCTTAGGAGCTTTTTCAGCCTTCAGTTTTCTGACCAGTTCTCCCTGTTCAGTGACCTTCTCGTAGATGTCACTGGCAGAGCCATTCTGGACTGGAGCGTGAGCCTTCTGAGGTGGGGCCGCTCCGGGCTTGTACTCCTGGCCTGTGATCCGTTTGAACTCTTCCTTCAAAGCAAGCAGCTGTTTCACTGCTGCATCAACCTGGTCCTGAAGAAGATGGAACAAGGAAACTGTAACCCAATTTATTTCAATTTTTTTATGAATTTTGTTGGTAAAAATATTCACATTCCAGTGCATGGTGAATATGTTTTCCCACAACTGACATGCTGACGAGGGCAATCAGTTTTCTTATCAGGTATCAGATCCTTATATTACCTAAGACTGGTCACTCATTATTGATGTTAATTCAGACATTTAACAGTTCTTGCCTATAGCCTTGTTGCGATTTATCACTCTGATCGGTCCAATCCCTCTGGATTATCCTCTCTCAGAGAGGAAATGTGGAAATGAAACTAAGAAATCAAACCTAATGCCAATACACACATTTTGTTTTTTAAGCATTGTTATAATTATGTAAAACGCGTAAGTTAATCACATGCCGATACAGAACTTTTACTGCAAAATTCATTTAAAAACCTAAAACAAAGTTGAAGTAGTGCAGAAAAGGTGTGTAAATAAAGACGAAACACTGTTAGTTAGTGTTCGTAAGAAGAGTCAGAGAAGTAATTCCTTTATTTCTTTCTTTTTTTGAGTGGTGACACATAACTCACGCCAAAATAAGAAATAATCAAATGTACAATTATCTGTACCAGCCCTGTTACCAGGAACCACACAACGTTTCCAAGAATAAATCTAACTGGTTCTGCACTGAAGCCATGATTTCAACACTGCTGAGTTTCTCTGAGTAACATGAACAAGTATTAGTTTGTTTGTTGTTCGTCATGCATCTGAATACCTTGGGGGCTTTTTCCGACTTCAGTTTCCTCACCACCTCTCCTTGCTGCGCAACACGCTCATACAGGCCCGAAGAAGAAGGCAAGGGCGAAGAGGTGGCAGTCACAGGAGATGAATCAGAGGGGGCGGGCGTGACCATCCCTGGTTTATAATCCTGACCCGTCAGCTTTTTAAACTCTGCCTTGAGAGCGAGGAGCTGCTTCACTGCAGCGTCAATCTGGTCCTGGTACCATTAAAAGTGATCTTATAGTAATGGGTATTTCAGAATAAGCTCGACTGTCATGCAAAAGGCACGAGGAGATGGAACGGTGGCTGGAAAAATGATGCGGGACATCACGAGGGAAGGACCAGACAAGCGATTTTTGACGCAAGAATTCAAAAAACGAGCGGACAAACAACGTGGGACGTAAAACGATGACCTGACAAATAGATGATGGATGTGGATGTGATTATGGATTGGAAAATGTCCTTTACCTTTGGTGCTTGCTCTGCTTTTAGTTTCCTGACCAGCTCGCCCTGCTGGGCGACACGAGTGTAGGGGCAGGAGGTGGAGTCTGAGGAGGAGGTAGGAGGGGCTGGCGTTGAGGCAGGAGGAGCCATGCCTGGCTTGTATTCCACACCGGTTTGCTGCTTAAACTGCTCCTGCAGAAAAAGAACAGATGAGACTGTCAGTATTTCTTTTAAGCAAAGCCCTTCATGCACATCAACTCCCGACAATTTTAGGAGAATCGGGATTTAGTATTTGCCAGAAAGATCAGAAGTATCACTTCAGCGCTTGTCTTTTTTTGTAATGCTTTTATTTAAAGCCAGCATACCTTTAGAGAAAGCAGCTGCTTAACAGCCTTGTCCACTTCATCCTTGGGAGCTTTGGCAGCTTTGAGCTGGCGGACAGATTCGCCCTGCGCTACAATGCTTGAGAACAGGTCAGCTGCTGGCCCTGGGGTTGGGGCTGGCACAGAGGTTGTGGGAGCCTTGGCAGTGCTGGCAGGCTTATACGACAGAGAAACTGACAGTTACCAGTTTATCCAAGACGTCTCTCATTTTATCACAGTTTCCAGGGTTTCCCTCAAGAATATCACAAGCTTTATTGCCTGATAGGGCTAAGCTGATTCCCCGAAGACCTTACATGCCAGAGATTTTTATTTATTTACTTTTATGAATAAAATCCACATAAAATCCTTTCAATTCTGTGTGACCAATTAGCATGACAGAAGCTGTCCAGCTTTCCACTAATAGTCAACTTTTCAGAAGCCGTCAGTTTTCAGGCAGTAACAAATAATAATACAAAAGGCTGCCTGCTAGCTTTCACACTGGGCCTGGCCCTTTTTTAGTCTTTGACTGTTTTTAGACCAGCCTTTGCTTTACTGGTTAAACCAGTTAGCATTCCGAGTGTAGGTTCCTGCTCCTGCCACTAATTGTACTGTGCTGTTTGTTTCAGCTTCAGTGCATCCATCGCCAATGCAAACATCAGAGCACACTCGAGTTTAAGTAATTCACATGACTTTATGGTTACAGTTAAACAGCAAAAGTCTTTCGTAAGGGAACAGTTGGCGTATAATTGCAAACCTACGGAGCCCCGCAAGGGACGTGGGAGAAAAAAAAGATTAAGATGAACTTGATGAATGTTTTGGCCGCAACCCTCACAGGCCGCCAGCTCGAGAGATCTCGCACAAGTTCATCTTAATTTTTTTTCCCCATGTCCTTTGCGGGGCTCCGTGCAAACTCCCCCTCACTGTTTTTTTAGGAGTTTTTTGGCAACACTCACTGTGTTGTTGGAAGCCTGACTCTTGCTCTTTTCCTTGGATCCGGCTGTTGGCATCTCCTTACTGTGGCCATCAGGAATGTAGATGAGCACACAAGGACTCTCCTTACAGCTGTTCGGACTGCAGACACAGTCCCAGTTAGTAAAACACTAAGACCAAAAAAATGGATACACGCCCAAAAGGTCTTTTGGTAGTGAGCAGATTCAAGTTTTCGCTTCTTTACCTGACTGACTCATAAGGCTGGTCACAGATGTAGAAGCCCCGCCTCTGGAGCTGGATGATGTCACCTTTCTTCATGTTCTTCAAACAGGGGTCACCAAGCATCTTTTCTTCCAACTGAGATCAAAGACGGATAATAAAATAAGCACACGGAGCTCAATCTACGCAGCATAATGCAGGCACAGAGCGAATACTGACCTTGCTGTGTTTATTAATGTAGTCCTTGAAGTTGTCGTCTTTGGAGATGACAGCTTTGGAGATGAGCGGTTGATAGTTGACGCAGACGGCCGGCACCAGGGGGGAATTGTTTGTTTCAGCCAGCCATGTGATCTTTGTTGTCTTCTTGTAGTCTTTGTTGTCCAGATTCAAGCGCGCCTCCATGGACAAAACCCTTCCATCAGCACCTCTAAGTTATGAGCAAGGGGGACAGCATGAACAGATGAGAGGGAACTTTTGATTCTTAAAAGAAATAGAGATTAGCTAAACCATGGTCATACTTGTTGATCTTAGTGATGATGAGATTTCCCCAGTTGATAAAGGTAACCATCTCTCCCTCTGTGAAAGTCTCAGCATCGGCTCCTTCGATCAGAACTCTAGGACCATACCAAACCTCCTTCACCCCAACCTCGGCATTCTAGACAGGCACAGAAATGGCATCAGCTCAGTAACAATGCAGCAAAGCTACGTTGGTAATTATGCATCAGTGAACAGATTCATACTATAGTCAAGTGACTTAAACTTCTGTTCCTGGAGTGGCTGGTTTTCAAGTAAGGGAGTCAATCCTCGTTGCAAAAGATGCTAAATGCTATTAACTGAGATGTTTCAGTTAAAAAAAAAAGTTTTTACCAAAAGAGAATAAAACAAGGCATGAAAAGTTGTTAGAGCTAAAAATATTTTTATGAATAATATCAGTTATTTTGAGATATAATGACCGCTGTTTTGATGAAAGAAACTGGACAAAAAGTAATCAAAATCAAATTAAAAAACACTAACCTTGGGATGTTTGGCAATTTCCTTCATCTCCTCTGTAGCCTCTGGGACAGACACTGGAACCACGTAGGAGCTGGACAGAGCTGTGTACCTGGGAGCTACCGGGTCTATAACCTAAAACACCAAGACACATATACACACACAGAGGTCAGTAAAAGAAAAATCAGCTATTATATACAAAAAAGTAGAGTAATGCACAAAAAAAGCAAAATGTGATGCAACTTTGAAGGCTTCTTCAAAAATAAACAAAAATCTGGACAAAGATGCTTCAGCTTAGTAAGCGATAAATAAAACTAAGCCAGAGGAGGAGAAAAAAATAAGAGATGATTTCAAGAGTAAATCATGACTGTATGCAAGTCAGGAAACAAGCTTTTATTCAGCTGCTCACTCAGTCACTTATACACTTCCACTATTTTACCAGCCAGCCTGGATGCAAATGAAAACTGAACGAGTGGGAAAAAAGTGTTCATAGCAGATTACAAAGTATCGCACGCACACTTGAGTTTCATGTTGTTCCACGAAGTTATTTATTGAAGTTAAATTAAAGTCACAATTTCTCACAGATACTACTGCTAAAAAGTTCGGGGTCAAAGTAGCAACCATCAGCGATCTGCTTCAGAGCCACACTGGTTTATCTAATGCAAGCTTATTATGTTGCAGATCATTAAAGATCAACAACTTTGCTTTATTATAATATCAGCCATCGAGGGTTTGAATGTGATCTTAAAATAGGGAGAAAAAAAAAGCAAAAAAAAAAAAAAGCATGGTTTTGAAAGTTGTCAGGGTTACAATTCATGTGATATTTTGTATAAAAATTAAGATTTCGTACATATTGTGTATTAAGCCTTTTACAAATTGTCTTACCAATATTTACTATTTTATGACTCTGCCCGTTGAAAACACGTGACCTGTTCCCAAATTAAAGACTCGGGTGTTCTCACTCAGTAATGCATGATTTAATATATGAAAGGGCGTAAAGGACAAAAAGGAGGCAACATTCCATAGGAAGATAAAGTCAAATTGTCTTTTTGGTTATAAACATGCCGTTCAGGACAGTTAATAGTAAATATATGGAAGCATTTCCTGTATGTTTAGTGAATATGCATTAGATTTTACATTTGTTCAATCTGTATAAATGTCCATATTTACTTTACTCAATGTTTGGGAAGCAAAGCCAACAGTCATGTGACCCTAACTAACCGCATTTTTAAAAACCTTATTTTGTATTGACGTAAAAGTGTCTGTTGCATTGTGCCGACCTATTCTAATCTTATCGTTTCGGCTGGTAAAATAGCGCAAGCCACTGGCAGACTTTCGGATTAACCAGCACATGATGGAAGCAGGGAGAGTGACAATGAGGAAGAGCGGGAGGAGCAGGAGGTGGAGGAGTACCTTCAGACAGCTAACGGGCAGCTTGGAAACAGAAGAGTGAGATGCTGTTTAATGTCAGATACGATAGAGGAATAGAGAGAGGAAGAGACAGACACATTTACACAGAATGATCCATTGACAGAACTTATCCTTGCTGCTTTGTTACACCCTCCCGATTTGGTTTGTCTCTTATGTCAACGTCCAACGCCCTGACCACAAATGCATGTATGAATAAAATAGGGAATTATTATTCTAAAACGGACGACAGGGAAATCAAAACATGGGAAGCGGAAGAGGAAGTGAAAGCTGAGTGATGAGAGTAATAAGCAACTGAAGAATAAACTGTGGCTAATATGGATCGCACTTTATTTCACTAAGCTTGGTGTAATCATCCATTACATTCAATAAAAGGGGACTTATTCTGCTTTCACTCGCTTTATCTACCAGTAGTGCATGCTCATATTAAACATGAGCATTAAACATGCATCTCTGTGATGTCATTAATGATGGATATCGCTAATATGGTCATAGGTTTGCTGTCTGCACAAAAGCCCCTCCCACATGCTATTAAACTCTGGCTGCCACTTATTAACAGCTTATTTAAAAGGGAGGGTCAAGGGGGACCGTGGGTGAACTGATTACCTACCTAACGGTCAAGTTTAAGATGAATAAATATTATATTGGATTATTAACCATGTAAACCCATGGCAGTACAGTCCAAAGATAAAATGCAGACCTAGAAATCAGCTTTAAAGTCGTGTCTTGCTTTTACACAATGTGGAAAAATGGCTACCATTCAAAAATGCCTTAAAATGGCAGGTATATTACTTCAACGGCGGGAAAATGTCGTAGCCTTGTCAAACAAACTACACAGTGTAGAGTTTCAAAATACTCTGAACAAACCTGTTCTGGCAGATAAGACTGAACCACACAGTGGAATCACATTCACTGAGAGTCATGTGGTCCAGAAAATGTGAGATTTCAAGTTCAACCAAATTCTTCCAAAACCAAATGTCTGCAAAGACGCTACGATGTAAAGATAGGAACTGTATGAGGCACTGGTGAGTAAACTGCCTGTGAAAAAGCTCCATATTTGAAGATTTATATATTAAAAGGAAAATAAGAGGTGAATTAAAAGCAGACGGCTGCTCAGAGTTAGAAAGTCTAAATTAGCGTAAGACGACAGAACTCATCTTTATTAAATACCTGTAAAAAAAAAAAACAACAAAAAAGCCACCTTAAATATCCCCTTGCTAGCATGAAGGAAGTTTAGGAGTATAATGAAACCATCTGACGATTGCCAGGAGCAGCTGGTTAGTTGAACATGCACATAAAACCTTTGCAAAAACAGGCACAGCTGTCCTTAAATCAACGTCACTGCGACACGATCACTGCCATTAGGTGGCTGCTGAATGTAACCCCCCCACGGACATAAATCCTCGTTTCGGTCATTAGTTTAAAACTGACTTTGTTTTCTTTTTCTTTTAAGAAAAAGAAACTTCTTTCACTTTCTTTACATTTAAACTGATGGCTCACACCTTCTTCCTGACTCTGGGATGAAGCAGCAAGTGCCAGCAAAGAAGACCACACAGAGGAAGCAACACTGACGTCCAGACAGTTGAAAATGGAGACATCAAATCATGAATACCAACATATATGGGACATGAAATGAAGCGCCTGGATTGGTTTTTCAGTGTTATTGGGGTTAACAAGCAGGTTAGATTGGGGTAATGAGGCAGGAGTGGCGGTGGCAAATGAAAGCACTTAAGAGAATGACAAGAGCGAAGCCATGCCAGCAGTGAATTTGCAGAGCCTGTTTTTACTACAGATCCGTTCAATACATAAACTTGTATGCTGGTTGATTTATAGTTTATGTTTGTATTCATGGGACCTCTACGCTCACACATGAAATCTCTAACATATAAGTCAGAATTTGCCTGCAAGAATAATCCAAAACTAATTCACAAAGCAGGAAATAAAGTCTATTTTGTGTGCAATTAACATCACTGTGCTCTTATAAGCCAAATATATGCATTTATTTGTCCTGCTGCAGCAAAGCTAAACAGGCTTCAACAACAACTGATTAAAATTCATGATCGGAAACATTTTAAATGTTCTACAGACACAAAATTTTAAATTTACCTTCTTATTGAAGGCCCAGATCTTGTCCCACTCCATGTTAACCACAGACCTTGATCCGCCCTAGGGGAAAAAAAGAGGGATTAAAAAATAGAATAGAAGTATATTTTCATTTTAGAAAGTACTCATTTGCATTGACATTGTGGCTTTCACTTAGCACAGATTATTGCATCTTCTTTAAAATGCACCTGAGCTGCTATGAACTGCTTCAGACCCTCCACAGTCATTCCTCTCCTCAGCACTCCTCTGACAGTGGGGAAGCGAGGATCATCCCTGAAGGACAAGACCCCCCCCCACACACACACAAAAAAGTCAAAAGAGCACTTAAAGGGAGAGAGAGAGATAAAAGCAAAACAAACTAAGCCAAACTCACCATCCATCAACATATCCCTGGTCAACAAACCAGGTGAGCTTCCTCTTGGAGAGCACCGTGTTGTTAAGGTTGAGTCTGGCGTACTCCCAGACGTAGGGCTTCCTGAGGCCCAGAGCATTGATTATCCAGTAGAACTGCTCGTCACGATCGTGATACTCAGTGGTCCTAAGAGCATGGGTAACGCCCTCTAAGCTGTCCACAATGGGGCAGGCGAAGTCATATGTTGGGTAGACTCTGAAAGAAAGGGAGATGAGATGTGTTATCAAGCATAATTATCTGAATATTCTCCATTTTTACCGCATTTGTGCAAAGCTACACAAAAACAGCAAATTCATATTGACTTCTGTTATACTATAACAGACAGTAATAACAATACTGACAGACTGCTGCTGTAATGACCAACCCGCTAACTCAACTTGAGGGGGTCCAAGCAACCATAGAAAAGATTTTAAACCCCTGCATGGAATATGTTTTGGCCCATATGTAACACAAAGTTCTATATCGTGGCTTGTTTTTTGTCACGGTGCAATTGCTGGTAACTTTTGCACGCAAACCAGGTGGACAGTTAAGACCTAGACAGATCTCACGAGACAAGTGATAAAGCACAAAGCACATTACGGATGCCACAGAAACTAGAGATTAATTCCTCGTAAATTTTAGGATTTTGATTTCTGGAATAAATAAAAGCTGTTATTAACAGCAGAGCAGGTTTTGAATAATAGGACTTGCTCTGTTCATGTTAATGCTAATTTCTGCTCTCTATGCTTTACTTTTTATTCTGTGTATATAAATGCCACAATTCAGACTAATAATGGAATAAAGCCACATACTTGTAGGTGTGTCCTGTGCGAGGGTGGGCCGTGTTCTTGCAGCGGTAGAGGGTGGGGTCTCTCATGCAGCCATTGTTGGAGGTCATGTCAATCTTTGCTCTCATGCAGCAGGTCTGACCGAACTCCGTTCCCGCTTTCATCTCCGACCACATCTTCACGTTCTGCTCCACGGCTGCAAGAGAGAGACACAGAGGGGGGTTGTATAGAAAAATCACATGTCAAGATTCAGCATTCGCTGACTGGTCATCTTCAAGTCCCCCCCCCCAAGTCGTACAATTGGTTCTGCAGCTGGACTCGACACGCTGCTCCCTCTCCTGCTTCATCTGCTCAGGTGGGGTGTTGTCGATGTAAGCTTTGCCCTCAGCAAGCAGCTTGTCTGCAAACTTCATTATGGTGGGAAAGTGGTCACTGGTGTAAGTGAACTGGTCTGGATGGATCTGGAGCATGGCAACGTCTTCCAGGATCACCTGAAGCGCAGCACAGCAAGGATGCAGAAATATGAACACAAAACTCACACTTTTTTATTATTACATATTCATTTGCCCGAGTAATGGCAAAAATAAATAAATATATAAATAAATGATATCTTACCTTCTCAAAGTCCTCCTTCTCCTTCTCAGGGTTGGTGTCATCGAAGCGCATGATGAGCTTGCCTTTAAATGTGACCTGGTAGTGCTGGTTAAGCAGGGCGGCCTTTGCATGTCCGATGTGCAGGTATCTGTCCAAAAGAGGCAGAGAAAAAGTGAGAAAAGGTAGTAAAGTAACAAGAGTTTTTTCTAAGCTCCAGATTCAAGTCGTACCCGCTGGCTTCAGGTGGAAATCGAACCACCACCTTGCCCATCTCAGCTCCTGGCAATTCCACAAACTTCCCGACATCCGCCTTTTTCCCTTCCGACTGTGAAAGTGACACAGTCAGGCAAGGATGGAATTAAAAGGTGCATTTATATCTTAATCTAAACATGGATCACACACATAATAATTAAACATTCAAATATAAAGGTTTAATGTACCAGTTTAGTTTAAAGAAAGAGAAACAACAGGTCTGGTGGCTTTATAAACATTAACATCTATTCTTTTTTCTTTGTACCTTCAGATTAAGGCTTTGGATGATGCTCACCCAATCATAGATTGCCACACTGGACTTTGAATCATTCTTTAAATGGCCAAAATAACACTTACGTTGGATTTGTTCGCTGAAGCCTTCTTACTGGCGTACTTGTTGCCCACAGCAGTAAAGGGAACCTGTGACCTCAGGAAGAAGAACCAGCGACTGACATGGGAGAAGGGTTTGGCCTCCTTTGGCCATTCCTCGTGATCTGTGCATAAAGAGTCATAATCTGCAGTGCTGATTTTAAAATGTTTAGGTGCATACATTTCACACTAAAATCAGACAGAGAGAAAAGCTGTTAAATCCTGGTTGTTACTGACCTTTGAGGGCAGCCCAGACAGTCAGGTCAGCCAGGGTGAGGGCATGCCCAACCAGGAAGGTCCGCAGGGAGAGAGCCTTGTCCAGTTCAGCCAGTGCCACAGTCAAATCTGGCTGATTACGCAGACAGCGAGCACTAAACTCTAGCCAGTGGTCAACCTGAAGACATCAGGAACAAAAAATTAAAAGAGGAACATGAATTCGGAGCAGTTGCAAAACATCACAGATATGCACAAACATACACACCTCAGTCTGCTCCATCATGTTGGATCCATACAGGCCAAGAACGGGAGCAACCCGAGCCAAGTAGCGACAGATAGAGTTGTCATCGCTGAACTGGACTGAACTGAGAGGGACAATGAGAAGAGATATATGAGATAAAAGATTAGAAACTCCACATCTTAAATTTAGTACAGCATGTAAATGAAACTCGATCTGCAGCTGGATAATTGTGGAACCTACTCTGAGATGTGAAGACGCGTGTCTTTGCCTTCCTCCACTGAGACCTGCACACTGCTCTTGACATGCTCAGCTGTCAGAAGTGCACCTGCAAGACAGACAAGACAACATAGTGTTTTTCAGTGTTTTTACTCCAGCTCCAGAAAACAGTCAGCTTTGATCACTGCATGCCTGCACACACTCAAACAGCTATCAGATCTAACAACCAGTTGAGCTGGTCCAGTGACACGAAGCATGCAAACTGCAATCCCTGCACAACACTACCTTAAGTTCAGTCTGCTTCAAAGGCTTTATGCACCGAATCCATATTTAACTCCAGATCTTTTTATCTGTTTATTTCTATTCATTGGTTTTCAAACAAAACAAACAGAACAATGGCAGAAGCTCACATACAGACAAAATTACATTATTAGTTGTGTTAAAGGTCTCACAATGTCACAGTAATATTGTAACAGGATGACACTGTTAATCTAGAAGGCCACAAAAATTCATTTCAACATTTCAATCACTGGTCACTAGATTGAGTAAGTAACAGACACTTACTGTCTTTGATATCTTATATCTAATTATAGCAGATAACCTTAAAAATATTCTGGAGTAGAACAAAAACCGAAGAAAACCATGAATCAACATATGAACATTGCCTGATACTACGGAAGTGAAGCAGAGCAAAGTTAAAGAGATTTAGAGACAGAGCTAAGCATTTTGCAATTTTGCATAATTTTAAAAAGTTTACATTTCTTCAGTATTGAACAGCAGAAATTACACTTTCTTGTCGGAAGTCAGTTAAATAAATAATAATAAATAAAAAAAAAACAGCGGCCGACAGCGCTGTACGCAACGGTAGACTGGTGGGTAATAGGCTAGTGAATAATGCAGAAAACAGATTTTTAGATGGGAAACTGTTCTTAAAGTACACTGAGAGGGAGAGAGCGCTCAGCAGGAAGTGTGACTTTTATCGGGGTTGAAGCAAAACAGCAAAAGTAAGAAGGAATTCATGATGATTTTTTATTTTTTTTTAATTTATCTGGCTTCCGACAAGAAAGTCTCATTCCTGCTGTTACAAAATGCTTAGCTGTGTCTTTAAATAAACCTCTGTAACTTTGCTCTGGTTCACTTCAGCAGCATCAGGTAACGTTTATATGTTGATTCATGGTTTTCTTCAGCTTTTCTTCTACTCCAGAATATTTTTAAGGTTATCTGCTATGAAAAGCCAGACCAGGAAAATCTCCTTCATGTTTTTCTGTGTTCTATGCTCAGTTACTTTGGCACAAAAGCATGTGCTTTCTCACTAGTGTCAGCTTTTTTTTCACAGGTAATATAGATATGTACTGATAAACAATCAGAATTACAATATTTCTGACTGTCTGAGGCAAAATTTCTGTGTAAATATGTATGTATGTATGTACAGTTGTAACTGTATGTTTACAGGGGCATCCCGGCATATATGTTGTAATGTATAATTATGGTGTACTTCCATATCGCCATTATAAATGAAAGCTTCTCTCTGAATTTGTTTTCCCCTCGCATACATCCTAAGCACCTGCATTTCTAAGAAACTGAAAGAGAACAGTGCAAGAGTAGACATCACATCAATGTCTAATACGTTTCAGGATGCTTGCATCAGCCTGCTGTGCTCAGTGAAAATAGCTTCACAGGGGCGCTGTTCAGCAATTATAAGCGCTATTCATTTCATTAGCTTGCTTTTGGAAATAACTTCACAAAAAATAATCCCTATAGATTTTTTAAACACTTGATAAAAGACGTCGGAGTGGACTGTCACAATGCATTCAGTTTCAGCAGTTTATAAAAACCGAAAGCTGTCCAGCTGAGCTAACCGGCCGGTCTTTAGCTAATGTCAACGTGTCAACCAACGTGTTTCATTTACAAGTTCAAAAAGACTTTTTCTGTGTAATGTACTCATAATACGTAGATGGCACTGTGGAAGTAGGTGGATAACGGGTATAAACCGTTGTTTTGAACGAAAAGAACATTTCGTGAATAGTTCGCGTGTTGTGGTTTTGGTTTCAGATGTGCTTCGTGGCTAGCTAGCCTTAGCTATTATTGGTGTGCATCCATAGCCAACCAATCTCCATTGAGTTATGGGTGAAGTCACACGCTTAACCTCATATTTTATTTGAAACAAGAGCTATTACCAATTTCACGATATTTTAACAAATTACATCATCTTCTATTAAATTCGGGTGGTGTACAATTATTAAATTTAAGTCGTTTTAATTATAACATAAAACTTCCACTGATTTTTTTTCATATCCTATGTCTGTCTTATCAACATTCATCACAACGGCTGATTTTTTATATTATGTTTATATATTTTCCAGTTTAGTACGACACACAGATCTAAGAAAGCTGATGTCACTCGCAACCCTTGCATGCACACTCACAGAGCTTATTGCAGAAAGTCGCGTTATTTGCGGATCTCAGGCTGTAACTCACCGAGAGGAGGATTGCTTGTGTTGATGGTGAGATTTAACGCCATACTGCAAAATCCGGCTTCCACACAGGTGGTTACGAGACCCAGCTGAAGTTAACAGGCATGTACAAGAGATACACAGCACAGCAAACCCTACTCCAGACACAGGAGAGAGAAAGATCGGAGTCTTTCTTCCTCTTCTTCGCCTTCCCATGCGATTTACGGCAGCTGACATTCCTTTGAGTTACACTACTGCCCCCTTCTGGTTGTAATGG
>VUQR01014863.1:13432-41870 GCA_015108515.1 Hemichromis elongatus | reverse complement strand
TAATGGTCAATCGCCTGTTCTGTAATCTATGCGGTTATTTAAAATATATTTAATATATAAATTATTTCACATTAGTTAGGATCTATGAACCCTTTTGTGATTCTCTTGACTCTCAATAGTATCTATAAGGTCAAGAAGATGAAGCCAATTGGCATTTTTTGCAGGAAATATAAAGCATAAAATTATTCTTAAAGTTATATTGACATTAATATGTGTAATACAGTTTCTGTTCAATACAATTTTTCACATTTTTTTCGTCTTTACATATTTCAGCTCTAGGCCTGTGATTCTTATAAAATGCTGACAAACTATGTTGTCTAAGAATAATTACTTCTTTTTTTTTGTATGGAAAGTCTTTAAACCAATCCACACTTAAAAAAATAAACAGGCATAAGTGAGTTTTGCATTTCTGGATTGCAGTATCAGTAATTTTGCCATCTCAAACAAAACAGAACAATCTATACATAAATTAGAAACATACACGGTCACAGGTAAAAGATGTATACAGACAGGGTTTTATTGTTAAGTAAAAAAATGAATGACAAACGGACCTACCAAGCATTACTTGCAACTCTTTTGCATCTGAATTCGGTCCTTATGGCGGAACTAAAAGACAAAGCCCAAGTTTCCACACGGACTCGCACTGCTTCTGATTCTCTTGCACCGTGGTTTGTCTTTATGGATGTTTTGTGTAAAGTTTGGTAGCGGTGGATTGATAAGAGTGTTCTTCCAGCAGAAACAACCCACGTCACTGCGCATTGATCTGATCCGGTAAAACAAAGAATGCATTCATTCAGTACAGCAGTGTTGCTCTCAGCCACAGTCTGCACACCTTTGCACCGTTGATTCATAAATTCTGTGTAAATTTATGCGCTTATTCATTCTTATGCCAGCCGAATATTTAGTCTGAACATAGTGTTTTGCACGACTGCATGAGGTCTGCGTTTGCCTATGTTTAATACAACAGTGTGATCACAGGAAGTGCACTCTCTGCACTGTTATTTAATTGTTTTTTTTTATTTCTCTTTATTTACAGTACTGTATATTAATTTTCGACCCACCCCTCGTTTCTTTATCTATTATAAATAATACTAATAATACCAATTAGTATTAGTATTATTTATATTTTGCTAGTGAAATGGGAAATAGGTAGAGTGATTTACCTTCTATTAAATTGAAACATGTTGAAGCATACATGCAAATGCAGCGTATAAGGCAACAACAGAGTTTGTATAATCTAATGAGCGTGAAAGTCAATATTTTCATTCTTCTACCTTAATTCTTCAGCACACCCTGAACTCTTTTGGGCAAGATTACTTGTCTTGTCTTTAAGCAGTGTTCAGGAACAAGAACTCAAAGCTCTTCTTTTGATGTTGGCTGCATTTTGTTCTATTTTCTCTCAAATGATCCCACGCTTCTTTTGAAGTCCAGGCTCTATGGAGGCCACTTCATGTACTTTATTGTGTGTTTTTCTATTTAGGTATACTTTTGGTTTAGTGTACTGACAGTGTGTTTAGGATCATTGTCATGCTGAACAAAAAGAAGCTGATGTCAGTCGGATAATTTCCAGATGGTATTGCATGATGGATCAAAATCTGATGGTATTTTTCTCCGTTCACCATCCCATCCATGTTGACCAGGTACTCGACACTACTGGAATGCTGCTGAAATGCTGCCCCAAACCATGACAGAGCTGTCATGGTGTGTTTGACAGATGGCTGTAGACACTCACCGACCTCCTCTGTACACAAACATGTTGCCACTGATTTTCAGTACAGTTCCTGTGTAATGTGGCATGCCTCATCCTTTTCTTCCCGTTTCTCTTCCTCAACAATGGTTTTGCGACAGCCACCCGTCGACTGAGACCATTTCTGATGAGGCTTGAGTGAACACAGAGAATATTAGATGGATCACCCGAGGGTCCAGATACATTTCTCGGGTCCTGTGTCCGGCCTTTTTCTGTTTTTCCTGTTTTTTAAGGGATTTATTTTTAGATACTGTTTGTCTACTGCAGATAGAATTATAGACCTGCCACTTCTTCTTTTATCCTCCCCTTGTCCAGTTTCCTCATTTTTCTTTAAAAACAGTCTGCACACTATGCTGAGATTTCCCAGGTTTTTGGGTAATAGTTGTTTAGAATAGTTCTTGTTCATGTAATAATACTATTTCACACCTGTCAAGCTGTTATCTTTGGCATTTTTCTGGCATTTTTCATAGATTAAACTAAAGAAATGGGACCAAATTCTGTGTTTTTGTGAATAGGTGAGAGTAACAAAGTGATGAAAGATACAATTTAATATTTGTTTTATTGCTGAGTTATCTGTGATGTGTAGATAAAGCACTCGTTCATTCTTTAAATTATGTGCTCTTATGTGTTCAAGTGACTCATAGGTCAGTGGCTCAACCATTCCTCTAAACATGGTCTGGTACAAAGACTGGATGACGAATAGTGAAAAAAACAACAACTTTAAAACACCTTCAGACAGTCTGGAGAATTATTGCTCAAATGTGTAAAAAATGACCAGGGAGTTTGGCTCCAAATATAATGAAAATGAGGCATGTCTTATAGTGTAGATAAGGGAAAATAAAGACTCTTGCTCAGTTGGAAAGCATTGCCAGTAATGATTCCCACAACATTTTTTTAAGCTGTTATTTCACTTGAAATGTTATATTTACTGCCAGTTTCATAGATTTCATAGATTATATGTTTATAAAGGAAGATCAAAGGGGATGTTTCAGCTATTTGTGTCTCTGTGCATGACGCAGAGTTGGCCTCTCTGTTTTTTTTTTATTCAGGCATGTCTCAGGACAGTCAGCACGGCAAGTGGACCATCTCCAGCAGTGATGATGATGACGATGAGGCTCTTCCTCCTTCAGGGACTGCAACATCTGGTTCCCGTCAACCCACTGAGTTCAGTCACAGTTCCCTCACATCTGCCACTCCATCACCACGTGTAGAGGTGAAACCAGAGCGGGCCAAACCACCAGTGTCCTCGCTCGCTGTTGGCTCTGAAGCCAGGCAGTCAGCTGCTAAGAACCAGTTAAATCCAGTGAAGTATGAAACCAGCCCTTCGCTGGCTGGAAAACGCAAGAAAGTGGCGTCAGATAGCACGGGCTGGGCTCTCTCTGATAGCGATGAAGATGATGGAGAGGTGAAGGGGAAGAGTCTGAAAGACTTACCAAAGATTGCGCCTCCAAACCCCAAAACAAAGAAGCCAAAGGTGGAGAACGAGCGTCCTCCAAGTCCTCACGGCCGACTTTACTACATCGATGAACCCGATGACTTCTTTGAGTCCTGTCTTCCTCCTCTAAATGACACCTACAGGTTTTACCTCAATAAAGTCACAGGACTGGAAAAGAAGTACAACAGTGGAGCTCTGCACATCAGGGGTGAGTTTAGTTTCACATTTCAGCAAGAAAGAACAAAGCTTCAGACACTGGAATAGAGACGGAGATACCAGTTACAGCTTACAAACCAGCAGGGAAAGTCAGTTTATTTTTATTTTATTTCCTTCACTAAAGAACTTATGTGATTAGTTTGTTTTTCCTCTCTGTTTGTTTGGGTTTACTCAGAAAGTTATGGATTGATTTGAAAAGGTTTAGGAGTGGATGCAATAATTTTTTGAATCTTTCTTTGCCGAGATGGTATTTTTTTCATATGCATATCAAATTGAAATAGGAAAAATTTTAAAAATTGATTCGATATTTTCAATAAAATAATCACAAGCTAATCCACAACCACATAAGGACTGGGTCCTTGCATTCTGTGGTGAGAATTTCACGGCCCGGTCGGCAGTATGTAGACTCAAACTGCTCTCGTTTGTGTATCAGTACCAATTCACAAAAATGACCATCTCAAAGCACTTTACCATTTGTGGTCAAGCGAGAAGTCCAGTTATCCCATTCGAGCAGTCATTTGGGAACACCAGAGAGATAAAGCATCTTTCCTTTTTATAAGGAAGGAACATCTGGCAGACCTAAGAGAGCAGCCATCTGCCACACACAAGACACAACGAACAATGCTACGAGCAAAGAAAAGCAACAAAAGGGAAACTGGCAGTTATATTTGCCATTTGCGGCTAAACACTTGAAGCAAATGTTTTAGTTTCAGTTCCCCTGTTTCTGTGATTTCCCCATTGAAATGTCTCTGCCGCAACGTCCTCACGCTTAATGCTTTAGTTGTAGCTAATAATCCAAGCTTTTTTTCTTTTATTCAGACATTCTTTCCCCATTGTTTGGCACCTTGAAAGAATCAGTTCAGGTGAGTAAAAATAATTATTTTCCCCCACAGATGTTTTTATTTTAAACCACAGTGATAAAACAAACAAACAAAAAGCAACAACGATCTATTCCTGATAGTTCACACATGGCAATCCACTTTCTGAAAAGAAATAGTCCACTTAGAAAAAAAGCGCAACAAATAAAAAATAAAATGCATGTCTGCTTGACTTCCTGTTAAATTCACATCTCCCACAAAACTCCAAAAAAGCCCCTAAAACATATTTTTAAAAATTGTTTATCTTTCTGTACATATGTTGTTCTGTCTAGTGAAGGGTTGGAAATCATTTGTCTCATCCACTGTGTTCAGACAAAAAGAGCACAGCGGAATTTTACCCCTGTGTATTTCCCAAATCACTTTTCCTTGACCTCAGTGGAAAATGAAGTCCAGGGAAGATGTGTGGAGGAGAATTCATACGGAGTTTGGGGGGGGACACAACTGTGGTGGTCAGAGAATCCGACTGCGCTTACAAAAGGCTGCTTAATAATATGACAGTAGATGTTGTGGAAGAAATAGGCTATGAAGTGAAATGAAATGTTTGCAATGTTGAGATTATGTGCTCGTCCTGTCCACTCATGTTTTCTGATCCCAGTGGGATGGTTCCTGTGTACCTCCTGTTTTTATTAAAGCTTCCTGCGACTGAAGTCTAAAGTCAAAATACTGCACTGCATAAGCTGAGGGCAGAACTAATGCACTTTAAATATAATAGAAAATATATCTTATTATTGTTTATAAAAATCTACACTCTTGACGCAAGATCATAACTTGTTGAGAAGCAGATGTTATTACAGCAGCTGAATGTTCATAGCTCACCTGTGGCTTTAACAGGCTGCCCTTAAAGGCTTAAAACATATCAGCAGTTTATGAACGAAATGGAAAACACACTACTAATTTTCATTTAGGTCACCAGTATAACTTATAAGTCATGCCGGTGACTGATGGTAAATTGTGAAATGACGATTATCCTCTGTCCTTTCAAACGCGATGGTCCAGTGTGTTCTTCTAAGAAGATGATAAAGGAGGTGTCTTAAGCTCTTAGAGAATGCGACTGGCTTTTAATGCCTTCACATCATGTAACTCAGTTAGGATCCTTCCTAAACAAACCCGATTAGCCGACCACAGCCCCGGTCTCCAGACTTCATATGCAGTAATTCATCATGACGATCAAATATGTGGTAATATGTGGTCCACTCTCTTTCGTTATAGTTTAACTATTGCTTTGATATTGCCTGGATGGTGAAGCAGTACCCATCAGAGTTTAGGTAAGTTCTGCTTCTTTCCTGTCACCGCACAAAAAATCACAATAAAATGAGAGAAATGAGTCAGACCATTCGGCAGTGAAAAGTACACCGGGGTGGAGGAAGGTAATGGTGCAGGGAAAGCTAAACTCTGTTTATGTTTTCAGGGATCGCCCAGTTCTGATTGTACATGGTGATAAGAGGGAGGCCAAAGCTCGACTCATCCAGCAGGCTCAGCCCTTTCCACATGTGCGCTTCTGCCAGGTACAGGCTGGCCCACACAGGAAACAGCTGTTTATCAAAAGGGAAATGGTTGATATTATGTCCACTTTGGATTAGTTTAGGTTGAGCTGATGTTTTTATTTGTAATCATTTTTTAAATTTTTGCAGGCCAAGCTGGACATTGCTTTTGGAACTCACCATACGTAAGCATTGTTAATGAATGAAATGAGTGCTGGGAACACTGTTTTTTGTAGCCTTAGTCTTTGGTTCACATATCTAAACTCCATTTCAAACTGTTTTTTTTCCAACTCTTGGCTGTGTATGATGTCATAAAGAGAGGATATAGAAGCTAAGTTGGCCACACTGATCTGGTTGTAAGCACAGAAGCCCCACACCCGCTCTGCTTTTTTTTTTTTTGTGAGGAAAAAACAATCCGAAGAAAGTGTTTTTAAAGAGGAAGGAGCTAAAACAGTTTGTTTCATACACAAAATGAATGTGAGTCATGCAAAGCTACCCTAGTGATGCAAAGCTACCCTAGAAGAAAAAAATATAAATTCAAGTTTAAAAATACAGATGGAAATGAGCAAGTAAATTTAAATTTATTGACTACAAACTAGCATATCTGTTATGTAACCATATCAGCCTTTGGCTGTTTTCTTGTCAAAAATTGTATTAAATTGTATTCTATGTGTCTGTGAAGGTTCCCAGTCATCCAGGTCATCGTAGTCTAAGGAGCTGTAAGGAAAAGGCGTCTGGACTTCTTTAGGTTGCTTGAAGACGTTTCACCTCTCATCCGAGAAGCTTCTTCAGTTCTAGGGTCAAATGGTGGAGAGTCCCATATTTAAGCCTTGTGGGAGTGTCCCTCGTAGAGGGACAATTGGCCCCCCACTGATCCTCTGCCTAATCACACGAGGTGTGAGGTGTGAGTCCCACACCCGTTTTCACACCTCGTGTGATTAGGCAGAGGATCAGTAGGGGGCCAATTGTCCCTCTACGAGGGACACTCCCACAAGGCTTAAATATGGGACTCTCCACCATTTGACCCTAGAACTGAAGAAGCTTCTCGGATGAGAGGTGAAACGTCTTCAAGCAACCTAAAGAAGTCCAGACGCCTTTTCCTTACAGCTCCTTAGACTGTATTCTATGTGGTATTAAAAGGTCTTTGATGTGGTGTTAAAAGGTCTTCCTAACACTACAGAAAAGACTGAGTGAGATATGATGATGTGAGAGACCGATAAAGTCATACAGAAAAAAATAGTTGCCGCTGAAAGTGGTTTTATAAGCTACTTAATCAGGGTGTGCACTTTTCACTTTTCTGCATAGAGTCCAGTAAAACTATGCTTATGTTTATATGATCCACATTACAGGATTTACAGCTTGCTCTTTGTTGTATTGTATTACTGTGTGTCATCAGGAAAATGATGTTGCTGTGGTATGAGGAAGGCTTCAGAGTCATCATTTTGACCTCTAATCTCATCAGAGCTGACTGGTACCAGAAAACGCAAGGGTGCGTCTATTCTTCAGTTGTTGTTGTCGTTGTGGTTATCAAGGATACGGGAAGACTACCAAGCCAGATTTGATGCAGCTTGGTATGAGTGTGGTTTATCACCAGAGAAAAAGAGCCCTTCTAGTTCAAGAAGGGTTGGGAGCATGCAAGTTTAACTGTATGCCCTACTTATTATGAGCAACTTTAAAAGTGTAGATACTCATCAGTAATAATCATATTGAGATTAAATGTTACGCTTGGTCGTGAAAATGTCCTTAAATCAGTTTTTCCCAACCTAGGATGTGGATGAGCCCTCTGTTCCCTCGGTTACCAAAGGAAAGCAGTGCAAGCGCCGGTGAGTCGCCCACCTTCTTTAAGAGGGATCTGCTGGAGTATCTGGCATCGTACCGCGCTCCAGAACTTGAAGAGTGGATCCAGAGAATCAAAGAGCATGACCTGTCAGAGACCAGGTATGCACAAGATGCTCTTGTGCATTTCATGGTTGTAACAAGTGGCTAATTGAATTACTGATGCCTTTTTTACCAACTGAAAGCAGTCTGGGGTCTTTCTGTTCTCACCTTTTGCATAAAACTGCCAGTCACTGGATGTTTTTTTTTCATTTTTGGATCATTCTCTATGAAGCTGAAAAATCCCAGTAGAGCAACAGTTTGTAATATAAATGAATTTAAGTGGCTGGGGAGTATAATTCAAACTTTATTATAGGTGGTTTAGGTTTTGGCTTCTGTAACAAAGAAGTTTCATAGCTCTGAGGATATATCCGATCTTATCTTATCTTATTTTTTGAGATGCAAAGAGACAGAACAATATAATCAGTGCAGTAACGCTCAGATTACAGCCTGTTCTACCTTTGTCTTCTGTTATCAGGGTATATTTAGTTGGCTCGACACCAGGAAGATACGTAGGTTCAGACATGGAGCGCTGGGGCCACCTGAGGCTGAGGAAGGTAAAGATTTCCCTTAAACTTTACTGTGGGGCTATATCACCACTGAGGCAGAAGGAAAATGACTAAAATATGCAAAACATAGGCATATTTCTTTAGTGTTGTCCTTCGAGAATGCAAACAGACATGACTGGATTTTCTCTTCTTCTGTTTGATTGTTTGTTTGTTTGTTTTTAAGCTGTTGTACGAGCACACAAGCCCTATTCCTGGCGAGGAAAGGTGGCCGGTGATTGGCCAGTTTTCCAGCATCGGCTCTATGGGATTGGATAAATCTAAGTGGTTGGCGGGGGAATTTCAGCGCACCCTGACCACACTAGGAAAATCCTCTCTTCGCCCAGACCCTCCTATGCACTTGGTCTGTCCCGCTAATACAAACATATTGCTGTCTGCTGCGACATCAGATTTAAAAGAAGTGTGTGCTTGTCTAGTCACTGAGTTTATTAAGACAGGAAACTGTTTCTCCAAGGTTTTCAGTCTTTTTTTTTCTTGTATATTTAAAAACTTCAGCACTAAGCAATCAATCGAGCAGCTGCTCTCTTCATATTTATTCAGGGTTTCGTTGTTCCACTCTTCCTTCCAGTTGTTTCATGTGTTAAAAAACTTTGAGAAGATATTTCTCCAGCTTGCATTTTTTGAGCCACTTAGGTCATTTTATGACTTTTGTGTTCTTTAGCATTAATGATTACTAGGCCGTTACTATGTTTGACCACAGTTTATTAAAAGTTACAAAGCTTTATAGTTCTAAACAAGTTTTTAAATGGACCTTCTTTGGCAGCTGTATCCATCAGTAGAAGATGTGAGGATGAGTTTGGAGGGATATCCAGGTAAAAATTCTTTTTACTCACATTTGAAGTTGTATTAATACTGTATAATTCTTTTAAATAACCAAACCTTTTCAGTGGCATTTTTAATTGGGGTTTTTGATATATCTTTTTTTGTTATTGTGCATTTACTTGTAATATAAACATTTTTGTCTTCCAGCTGGAGGATCTCTTCCCTACAGTATCCAGACAGCTCAGAAACAACTTTGGCTCCACTCTTACTTTCAGTAAGTTCTACCAAAGTAAAGACAAATAAATTCATTGTCACATCTGCTTTTAACACAGAATCTTTCAGGTTGATCACAAATCAGAACAAATTAGCAAATAAATGCAACAAAAAACAAACACAGCTCAGAGAAATCAGAGAAGTTCAGGAGCACATAGTGTAGCTAATTTCAAACAACACATACCAGTTTAAATGAACAGTCAGTTTGAACTAACGAATTTTCTATCTAATCATCTTATCAGCTTGTGTCTAATTTCAGTGTTCATATGGGAACACGATTTACTGTATTACTGTAGCACAAACACAACAGATGGCAACTAAAGTGTTTAAAAGCATCCGGGAGAAATTTAAACAGTCAGATGTTTAAAAACAGTTTTAATAATTCAACATTACTAAACCCTTTTGTGATGGACCGAGCAGCGATGAAAACTTAGGCACAGGTCCAAAAAAAGGATTTTTTTTTTTATTTAACTCAAAAACATAATTTGTTAAATCATGCAAAAAGAATCAAAATCTTGGTCAAAATAACAGAACTCTACTCAAAGTTAACAACGACCAATACTGGCAACTCAAACAAACTGATCTAACCTAATGAGAGAAAGAGGAAACTTAAATAGCGGCTCATCAGCCCACAAAAACACTTTAAAGGGGTAAATGGAATGAGCCAATTTGCAGCTTTCCATCAAGTCTCGCTCCGCCCCCTTTTCCACCTCTTGGCTCACTAATCACTGGACTGGAGCAGCTGCACCTAAATCATACATAACAGTGTAAAATGTTGCGCACTTTTTTTTAGAATACAGTGTCATGTGGGCATGTAAATTAATTCTAAACCAAAACCAGTTATTATCCTGTAAATGATTAATTAGTATATTTAAAGAAAGATAAATGTGGATGCAATGTTATTTATTAGCCTCTACACTACTATGGTGGATATTACCACTGTGTGGCTGTAAGTGCAGCCATCACACCTTTAAACAAACGAGAAACATTTAAACCCAAAATTGGATCTGAAGAGGTGTTCAATACTGCACACAAATCGTAATCTTGAAGTTGGGGCTAATCGGAAATTTGCTAGTGAAAAAGTTCTTTAGTTGAGATTTTAATGAGGTGGAAAACCTGAAGTCCAGAAGTTTCGGGGCTGCTGCTGAGCAGCTGTACTTTAAGTGCAGTGATCAGCTAACACAGTTAAATACCAGAGTTTTTTTTAGGTATAGCAGACATGCTGGGATTTGCCCATTAAGGCAATTATTAAAATGTGAGAAAATCTTTTAGATCACCTGACCCAGAACAGGTAGCCCTAATGTAACATTGCCAAAAACAGCTGAGATGACCAAACAGTGTTTCCAGGCTGCGTTGTATCACCTATAAGCCAGTATAATCCTGGTTATGATTTCTAGATAACAAAATCACTCACTGGATCTGTAGACTACATGAAATAATGGCCACATTAAATCATCTGGGTTATATTTAACATTGAGCAGTCAGAGTTACTCCATGCATGAGGTGGGACATAACTGGGCCTTGACTTTTGCTTCTAGGCATTCTTCTGTATGTCTTAAAATACACAAGTAGAGCTACTGCCTCTCTACAGTTTGCACACTTACTGTACATCTTGTGATCTGTGGGTTCTTGTGTGTGGTTGTTTTTAGCCGCTGGAAGGCAGAAGCGACAGGGCGGAGTCACGCTATGCCACATATCAAGACATACATGAGGGCATCTCCAGATTTCTCTGAGCTTGCCTGGTTCCTTGTCACAAGGTTTGTTTTTGTGTGTCTGCTTTCTTATTTCTCACATAGTATTTACTGCTAAAGCAGGCAGAATTACATTTTCATGCAGGACTAGAAATGCTCTTTTCTTGTGGGTTGTGAAATTAAGAGGTGTATACTTATCTTATATAATTAGTAATACAACCATGTTGTTGATAAAATGAGTTGTTTTATGTTTTCTATAATCTGAGATAGCCTGTTCTTGTGTAATGGTTGCATCTTGTGTTGTATCATTGTGTTTGCCATTAGTCTGATCACTTCCTGGATGCCTGAGCTGTAATAAAAAGTTTCACTTTGTCTTTGGTGGGTTTCAGTGCTAATCTTTCCAAGGCAGCATGGGGTGCGCTAGAGAAGAACAACACTCAGATGATGGTGCGTTCGTACGAGCTGGGAGTCCTCTATGTGCCGTCTGCCTTTGTAAGAACAACATGCCATTTAATTGTGAAGAAACATTTTTCTATTGCCTTTAACATTATTATAAAAGACCCGATGTGTAGTAATATGATGGATGTCTCCTTAAAGGGCAGGAAGACGTTCTCTGTTGACAAAAATCCGTTTCCGGTCTCTTCGTCCTTCTCGGGTTTCCCTGTGCCGTTCGACCTCCCCCCTACATCCTACACTACTAAAGGTACAGGGTGTTTTCTGGCTTTGGAACCAGACTCCAGGAACTATAGCTTTCACTTCCATGTTGACTTGTTTTTTTTTTAGCTCTAGAGGTTTTCTCATGTTTTTATCCACATTAATATTTCTGAAAACACTATCAGTGTGGATCTAGCACCCACCAGTCCTGACTCTATGTCCAGCATAATGTTCCCTTTTATCTGGTAAATCAGAGTGTCAGAACTTTGAATTTTAGTGCATTCTTTTCTTTCTTTGCTTTCAGATCAGCCTTGGATCTGGAACATTCCTCACAGCCAGGCTCCCGACACACACGGCAACATCTGGGTTCCCTCCTGATCACACGCGCACGCGTCTCGTTTGAAAGTCTGCTGTCTGTACCTGTTAGTAACTGTGTTTGGTTGTTAGTGGTCATTAACAATTTTCTAAATATTTTTATACTGTACTATATACTCACATGATTTCTACCAAAAATAAAAAAAAATGTTAGGTTTGTGTATTTGCAATGTCAGTTGTTGTTTTGTTTTTTTTTCAGTGTTAGAAAAAGAGTTAACATAAAAGGTTGCAGCCAAATAGATTGAGTTATAAATCTTCATATGTAATCTAGAATCCCAGGGGAGGTCTGACATGATCTTATTTTGGCATAATGGGGGAGATTCTGTGTAAATTTACTTGATTTAAAGGGACAGCTCTGTATGAAACGCCCCTTTTAAGCGTAACCTGCTGCACAGATTCATGAATGTTTAAGACAAAAGTTTGTCTGCTTCTTAATATGATAAAGGATAAAGCTTTGGGGGAGAACATTGATGGCTAGTTTTATTTGTTTTTAACCACAGATCTGCACACATTCCTATTCTTGGTTGCCTGGGATTTACAGCACTTTGTGTTTTTTTTACCATCAGGTTAATGATTATATCCAAATACGTACCCCTTGGGGTAAATTAATTACTAATTAAGCAGATTGAAAGCCACAACCATATTTTCCATTTTAAACTAGGGTAAGTTCTTCTCAGCAAGATGACTTTTTTTTTTTTCATGTGTTTTAATGTTAACTAGCTACATATTTACACTTGTTACAATGAAACATATTTACCAGAACTCCAAAAATCCAATCCAATTTTATTTATAAAAATAAAAACCAACATCTCACATGGCGTCAAAGGCCAGGGTGAAGAGGTGGGTTTTCAGGAGTTAAAAACAAGTAGGGACGAAGACTGTTTAATCACTAAAGAGATAAAAGTACTAAAGAAACTTCATCAAAGCAGTACCTATACAAATACAATGTTTGTTCTCCTAGATCTTTAAAAACCCAGGGCACATTAAAAAGCAACTATTCCCTGCTGTCTGAATACCCGTTTTTTTCTTAACCTAGCTTCATCATCTCTGTAATTACTACAGCTCTGCACATCATCCTTATTCTTGAAAATCAGTACTAGTACACTTCTTCTCCATTCCTGGGGAAGGAGTGTCGTGGGGAGTGAGGCATCCCCTCACTCCCCAGTATTGTGTTAAATGATCTGGTCCAAAATGTCCGCTCTCTCTTCAGGACATCTAAATACCTCCACAGGTATGTCACCTGGACCAACTGCCTTTCTACTCCTCATCCTCTTCATCTTACTTCCTTTATACCAATTCTCAATAATTCCCGATCACCTGTCCACACTTTTCTCTCTCTCTCTCGCTCGTTTTCTTCATTCAAGAGCTCCTCGGAGTACTCTTTCCATCTTCTCAAGACACTCTTTTCATATGTTAGTACATTTCCATCTCTAATCACTCTCTTAGGTTGCACATCCTTTACAGTTCAACCTCTCTGCTTAGCCTGTAGATTTATGTTCTTTATATTTGTAATAAGTTTCCTAAATAGGTTAATGCATACGCTACACCAGTAAATTCATCTGGTCTGAATTAGGAGTTAAATTAGGAGTATAAAAGCTATACACTGGAAATGTAAACATCAGGATGTACTCCGTAGTATGTAAACATAAGAAGAAACAAGATTATACTTTCAACTTAAACTGGTTTCAAATGCTTCCCTTACACGTCAGCCCTCCTCATGTCCTCCCGCACTACATCCATGAACCTGCTCTGTGGTAGTCCTCTTTTCTTTCTCCTGCTGCCAGGCAGCTCCACCTTCAACACCTTTTATCCAGTTTATTCACTCTTCCTCCTCTGCACACGTTCAAGGCATTTCAGCCTTGCTTCTTTAAATTTGTCTCCAAGCAGCTCAACCTGTCAATCCGATATACTCATTTTTAATCTTGTCCATCCCAGTCACTCCAAGGAAAAACCTTAGCATATTCAACTCTTCCAACTTCTGTCTTTTTGTTAGTGGTACTGTCTCCAAACCATACATTGTAGCAGCTCTCATTACCATCATGTAAACCCTTCCTTTCACTCTTGCTGCTATTCTTCTGTCACAAAGATCTTGATCCTTGTCTAAACCCACTCCACCCTGCCTGCACTCTCTTCTTCTCCTATCTTGTGGACTGTCCGTTGCTTTGTGTTGCTTTGTTTCATGTTTGTACAAAGGTTAATGAAGTTACTGTTTAAACTACAGAACATAGGGGAAAATAGCATAACATCTTACCCATGTGAAGGTAAAAGAGAGAAAATGTGAGTGCAGTTCTTAAATAAAGTATGAGCCGTACTGCAATGAAGGAGGAAAAGCAAAGAAATGCATTTTGAGAAAAAAAGAAATCTAAAACTACACAAACAACAATGAAAATAATACATTTAGCGAGTGTAAAAAAGTTGAATAAATGGGTAAACTGGCTGTGAAGCTGTTTAGAATTATAACCAAAAATATATGTCAGACCAAATTATTAGAAACATCCCACAGCACTGCTTCCAAACAACAGCTCGCTGCCACTGTACTGGATCATATCTGCAGCCAGGTGTCTCTAATAAACTGGCAAGTCTATTTACTGTACGCTCAGTAAACTGCGACTCCCGTCGTTCTTTGCGTCGGTGTGTCAACATGGCGCCTGTCTGCTGGACAAAAGGCGAATCTGTCTGACGGCGGATTGAAGCCCAATTAGAAGCAGAGGAGACATTTTGGGAAAACTGTCAGTGTCTGTGTGTCCCTGCGCCCCGAGGCGATAGATATATGGTAAAACAAACGTCCGCGGAGGCTCTTGGACTGGAATAATAAGGTAAGTTAAGTCCTCCAGCTCCAACTACTGCTGTCTTCAAACGGTCCTGCCAGGAGCCCGATGCATTTCCTTTTTTCTGTCTGATAACTGCAAACTCCTTAAAAAATCCCCAGTGCCACCGCGGCGGTGTTTTCCCGCGGCGGCTAAGTTTCACACTATCAAAACTGATATTAACGGTTTTGTTGGAAAAATAACGACTTAGGCTCTCCTTCGGCGGGTATGTAGTTCTCCAAGAGTCACTTAATAAAAAATAATGTCAACTTTTCCAGTTGCCGTACAATGCTCGCTAATGCGGAGCACCGTGTATTCCGGCAGAGCGCCGTAATTAGGCTGAATAATGAAAGTCATAATAATTGCCCTATTACACTGTGTTCACTAAGAGTTAGTTTATAGGATGTATGCCGAATTCATGTATTGTTATCCACCATATGTAAAACGTATTAGGACATCTTCTATTGAGAAGTCAGTGTTTTCCTCGAAGCAGGGAAAAATTAAAATCCAGTTTTCTCTAACGCGATTCGGCGTTGAAGTTGACGTTCTAAAGACGGAGCTCTGCATCGGATTTACCTTAAGACGGGGCTGTTACATTGTAACCTCTGGCTACAACAGTCGGCTAGTTGTTTTGTTTGTCTTGCGTTTCAGATTTAGAGTCCAGTTAAAAAGTTTCCTACTGTAATTGAAGGACTTTGTGCATGTGTACAGCTGGCACATGTCTGCTACCAGTGCATGCCACGTCTGGATAGGACTTTAAGTAGGTCACTGGGTTCAGGAATGGTAATAGTTTTGTCCTTATGTCTTTGACTTTATTTGCTCTGCTTGAAGAAAGAAGAGTCATAGCCCAGATTTGCACAGTGTGAAGTTTTGTTATTTGTTTTTGTTTTTTCTTTCAGGGAGATAGTTGATTTTTTTTTTGACTATTATTTTGAATTTTCTCTATAGTAATACTTTAATGTACCAAAGAGCCAGCCATCCTACATTTTCAAGAGGGAATAGTTAAAATTTTCTTTAAGAAATAGCAGATGGCATAAGTAAGAATATGAATTTATTCTCTGAAGCTAAGTTTGGAGAGGGCAAACCTTCACCTTGGAGGTAGCATTTGCAACTGAAAGGATGCTAAGTGTTTAAAATGGTCCGTAACATTTCTTCCAGATGCTGAAGGTCACTAAGGGTGACACCAGCAATCTTGGAGCACACCTTGACAGATTTCCCCAGCTTGCTCCCGTTTTTAACACAAGAGTGGGAAATCATAGATAATAACAAGAAAAAAAAACAGAGGAACTTCCTTAAATAGAGCAACCGTTTATTTGCCTTTTTTTCCTTTTCTTTTTCTTTTTTTCACGTGCAGCATGAATCAATCATATTAGGCACTGTTCTTGTCTGCACCTTAAAAAGGAAGTGTGTATATGCATGTTTTCATGTACTCCATACAGCGCTTAGCAGGAATGACACAGTGCCAAATACTATTCGGTTATTGGTAAATCTGTCTGTACTTGCACACATACCCTGTTGTTTACCTGCTGGTTTTGTGACAAATACTATTAGGGGTATTATTTTACTGGCATTGTGGTGTCTTATGAAGGGCGTTTCTCTGATTTTGTTTAAATGGGGGGCGGCAAAAGAAAAGAACAAGGCAGGAGGGGCCCGCAGGAAATCAGAATATTTGATAAAAAGTAAATACAGCGCAGGAAGGATTTTTCAAATTTCACAAAACATGGGCGTTGTTTTAGATTTGATGTATTTGACCCTTTACTTAAGTCGGGTTGTGAGTTTAATTTAAGCAACACAAAGGTATTAACGGTTTACCTGCAGAACCGTGGATGTTATATTATCATATTACAATTATTGATTCTTTGATGTGTATTTCATTTGAATGCTTTGGTTGGAGATGCTTTTAAATACTTTATATGCCACTAAGTAGCTTTATCGATAATAATGCAGCATAAAATCACATAATTTATATTTTTAAAAGCTTCGAAATAATAGTAAAATAAATTGTATGAAGTATAAAATGTGGCGAAGAGCATAACAAGTAGAAGCAAAGAAATACTTAAAGTACAAGTACATTAAAATCCACTTCAGTAAAGTGCTAGAGTACATTTACTGGATACATCTGCTATCCCCTTGTTTCAACAATGATTACAACAGTTGAAGATTAAATTTGGACTACTTTAACAAGGTACGTCGTCTGTGCTTTACCAGTGTTATCTTTTTACCAAAGTTAGTGTGGCTTCCAGACGGTGTTAACATTTTAATAGCAAACCTCAGCTGGCTGAATGAAAACCTGATATGGAAGCTACAGTTTCAAATACAGCGAATACATGTTGCTTTCCTGCCTTAATATGGTTTACTGCTAGTGTTCATTGCTGGAAGGAAAGGTGGGTTTTTTTTGGTGGCATTCACTCATGTCTGCTAGGCGTTGTTAATTGACCTCTATCTGATTACTTTCTCATTTGCCTCCTCGTCACATGTCGTCATTGTCTATTTAAAATTCTGTCTGTCTGTTCCTGACTTTGCAGATATGTAGTTCTGTTGCTGATGCTTAACACAACAAGAAAAAAAAATACTTGTATTAGCTAAAACTGTTTTTGTGATGTTCTCTTTTTCTTTTTTTTTTAACCTCTTAATAAAATCCAGCAGGTCACCAGTGATGAGGTTGGGGTTAGATTCACAGCTAGAAGAAAAGAAAAGGCCAAAGTCAATGCAAGAGTCTTCTAGTTTCTGAAATTGTGCTTCTTTATTATGTAACTAAAATGCATTGCTACACCTGAGCAGCTCACCGGTGACCTGCTGGATGTTAAGAGAGGTTCAGTTTGAGACTTTAAAGCCAGACTTTGACGAGTTTTGCTAGTTTACACTTACTGTACATGAAATCTTTGGAAATGCCTTGACTGGATCTTTTTATTTGTTTAAAACTAGAATAAATATAAAAGTGTATAGTCGGTACTTGGTTTCATTTTTTTTGTTAATCTTCCACTGTTTATGTTAATCTTAGGTTAAAATTATGGGTTGGATCTACAGAATATGAAGGTTCAGATGTATTTAATTAGAAGCTTCTTTAAACTTTTTTGTCAGCATGTCTTCCTTGGTTGGACCTCAAGTCTGATCCAATTTTCACACTTAAATGTTAAATGGACTTTATCTGAAATCGTCCTTTCTCACACGTGACACTTGGCACTACACAGTCTCTCCAGAAGGGTTGCCACTCCTGGCAGTCCTGGTTCAGGTGAGGGTGATGCCTGGGTGGAGCGTGTAGGAGGGCGTCCACTCGCTCTCTCCGAATCCTCCGGACGATTACTCTTTTTAATTTCTCATACGGGCGCGATGGGGCGTCGCAAGGGCTTTGTGCTTGGGAGCTGGCAAGTTAAAGAGATTTTAATGCTCAATTTGATTGAGTCGGACATTTACGTTCTCACTTACAGCTGGAGAAAAAGTGCAGAGCTGCAGTGAATGCGTGAAAGACAGTTCCCTTCAAAATAAACATCTATTATTAATATGCACAAAGATCAGCTGGCACTTGGTTTTAAGGCACAATGTAAAGAATACAGATGTTTCCCTTTGTGTTGAATTTGTGATAAAAGTTAAAAAAAAAAAAAAAAAACACCAACTAAAGCAAACAGATTGTGGATAAAACTTCAGAAATGCTATGTCGAAACAACTGAATAAGCATAATAAAATGACGCACAGGTGATCGTAATCAGCGATTATCAAATTAAATGAAGTATATAAATAGTTTAGATAATCGTTTTTGTGGTAATGTTTTCTTTATTGATCTTGTGTATCAGTCTAACTTCAGTATGAGTCATCCTCTGCAGCAGGGAGGGAAACTATGAAGCTTTGCTGCCTGAAATGTAAATTTTTCTTGGCATTCTTCCCAAGATGCACACACACACACACACACAAATACACATGCAAACACACACTCACCCGCAACCTCTCTCTCTTATATCTGTACGTGTTGATATGCCTGCTGACTTTGATTTTCTGCTGTGGCCTGTTTTTCTTCTCTGCGCCAGAAAGAAAAGCACTGAGACAGATGTTTTATCTCTTATTTCTCTGTTTATCTTCCTCTCTTGCTCTCCCGCTTTTCCCCCTCGGTTCACCCTTGTGACTGTTATGACAGTTTTTTTTTTTTCAGAAATGACAAATTCACTGTGCGGTTATAGATAAGAATTAAAATTTAATGCACCAAGGCTGCATTGAGGGGGGGGGGGTGCATTTGATTTAAAATCATACAATAGCACAGAGTGAATCGGGGGGATAACATATTTGCGTAACTTTAAATGATTAGAGGAACTAAAAGCTCATCAACTGTAATAAAATGCTTATTAAATGTGTAGGAATGCACTTCATATCTGGACAGCAGCTGCTGAGTGGTGACGTCTTTGTGTGTGTGTGTGTGTGTGTGTGTGTGTTGTAAATCTGCAGGCAGGAAGCTACCAGATGTGACCATACTGGCATTTTTATTCTGTGATTCTTTTAGAGATGTGAAGCTCATTGTGCAGAAAAAAGTCTGTAACGAGCTAAAAACTAGTGATTTTTATTTTGTTTTATAAAACTCGCACTTTGTATGGAAAGCATTTATTTTTCTGAATAGTCATTTCAATTTATGCATTCTTTAAACGCCTCTAAAGTGTTTAGTACTGTTGTCGGTACATAGAAGCACTACGCATGTCTGCATTGCAAACACTTCACAGCAGTCAGGAGGATAGTGTTACCGTGCAGTGGGCACTGATTACCGTGGGCGATACAGCCTCGAAAGCATATCACAATATTTCCTGAGAATGTGCAATAATGATATTTTTTCATCATGTTAAAAAATGATGAACAGTGTTTTATTGATGCTTGTAGCTTTTTGGCTGCAGCAATTAGAAGTGTAAGTAAATAAAGGGCGGTTTCCATCTCTCTTTACCAGTGAGCTGCTATCACTGATGACACACTACCTAATCCAAAGTGTGAATCTATTCAAGCAGGCTACCAGCAGCAGCAGCAGCAGGGCATTATAGTGATAGAATAGTAATGACACAGCATTATATGCAGGGACATGGCATAAGTCAAATGTAAGCTAGTGTTTTTTAGTGTTTTCTCTGGACATTTTAAATATAAAATAGATGCTTAACACTTTAGCTTAACCAGAGCTGCATCAGTAATTTCCATACTCCATTTGCTCTTCCCGTCATATGGAGTTCAACTAGTAATGCTTGGTTGAATCATTTGTTTACATTTGGGTTGCACATCACGGACTACCAGCATCTCCTCCTTCCTAGGCTGTTTGTTTGTTGTTTGTTTCCACCTTTAACTGAAACAGTTTTCTTGCTTTTGTTGGAGGTTGTTGAAATAAGGGAATGAAAATGCATGGCGTCGCTCTCCTGGAAACGGATAAGAAAGTAGAGCTTAAAAGTAATCTGCATCTGTAACCCACTGTGCGTGTGAACCACCTGAGGTCCAAGTAATTGTTGGTGACGACCCCAAACCAAGACCTGAACCCTAAATACTTTCAGTACAACTGAACAAAACAGAAAGTCGAGTGACAGTTACAAGTGATGTAGAATTTTAAGCCTCAATATAATTTAAGAGGCTGTACTAAAGTACAACTGGTTCAGTGTACTTTCTGATTAAGTGTCTGCAATCATATTTATTAAAGTATTCTGGCTGTAACAGTTTTAAAATAATCTCTTACAGGATGTTCCAGCAGTGTGAGGAGCCTCGCTTCACCATCGAGCAAATTGACCTCCTCCAGAGGCTACGGAGGACGGGCATCACCCAGGCAGAGGTTCTCCATGCGCTGGACACCCTGGATCACCTGGATCGGCAACATGGGCACAAGTTGACCCATAAACCTTCCTATATGCCACCCTCGTCTTCCAGCACCGTCGCCGCCTCTTCTTCCATGACTTCTACCGCCACTCAGACAAGTTTTCCCAACAACCGCCTCTCATTGTCCCCTAATAACAACTTTGACACCACCTCCCCACCTCTGCCCGTTCCGGTAGCCTCACCTAATACCATAACAGCTGTAGTGCCAAACGGTTTGGTTACCGTTACCAATGGGAAGCTTTCACCACCCCGGTTTCCTCTTGGTGTGGTTAGCGCTACTGTAACCACACCGGGGTATGCGTTTGAAGCCAGTGAAGAGGACATAGATGTTGATGAAAAGGTGGAGGACTTGATGAGGTAAGAGCAGCCCTTTTATGATGGCAGGTAAAACCAGGGCCAGCTCAAAGCACATCAGATGTTCTTAAGAAGAAGGACAGAGTAGGTTTTTAAGGGGTTTGTGGTTATAATGTACATAGAACGTCGATTTAACACAGAAATATAAATCTAATGTGAAACATCCGTATAGAGGCTGATGTCTGTATCTGAGGTTTAGGACAGTAGATGCAGATGGTGTCACAATAATCCGTGACACTGTCTACATACAGGCTTTTGCTTATCCACGTACAGTCGTGGATGTATTTGCTTTTTCTTATGTCATTGTGGATTTGATGCTCCGCTTAAGCTCGCCACTGCCACTTAAGCGTTGTCATACTTCAATTGTTGCAGAGACTTTGATGTATTTTTTGTTGTCCAGTGTCTTCTATATTATCGTGCGAAGTATAGGGTTTTGTATATGTTTGTAATGTGTCATCTGTATTTAAAATAAATAAATAAATAAACCCAAAAACCTGGAAAAGTCAGCAGAGGGACTTGCACGTATGATATTCTGATAGTCGGCCATGGTAATGAGTGACGGAAGAGTGACTGCAACCAACTGCATTCAGTGCTGCAAAGATTATAACACTATTTTCTTTAGTTTACTGCAAAAACAATAATAATTCAGACTTCAGAAGGGTGCATGTTGTTTTTAAAGACACATGCACAGTAATTTGCAGCAGCAGAGGGTATGTGTTAATACAGAGGGTCCTGATTCCTGACAAGGCTGCTTGTAGCTCACTCTGAATGTGAATATGATGTGATGATTGCTGCCAAACAAACTCTCACACATACAAAATGAACACAAGTACACACATCCAGTCTAGTGCCTCTCATCTGTAGTCTGCAGCCAGACGGCAGCAATCAGCAGTATTGATTTGAAGATGTGTGAAAATGAAATCAAAGGAGAAGGAGAGCAAGGAATATTACAGCAGCACACATTCAGGTACAACACCCTGTAATGTATCTCTGAACTGCAGACAGTTACACCAGATGTAGTTATTGTTGTATTGCCGTGTGTTAATTAATGCCAGACTTGTAGAAGATTTAAATATGTGTTGTATTGTTTTTTTCTTCTCCCTTCTTGTAGGAGGGACAGTGCTGTGATCAAGGAAGAGATTAAATCCTTCCTGGCGAACCGACGTATATCCCAGGCTGTGGTTGCTCAGGTAACAGGTGAGTTTAAATATAATCTGTCCGCTAAAACACAAGCAGAAATGTTGGTGTGTGAACAAGCCCCAGACCCGCCACAAGTCTGACTCTTGTCCCATTCCTGCAGGGATCAGTCAGAGCCGGATCTCCCACTGGCTCCTACAGCAGGGATCGGACCTCAGCGAGCAGAAGAAGCGAGCTTTCTTCCGCTGGTACCAGCTGGAGAAGACCAACCCTGGTAACGGCTCCTTTCTCCAACAGCTCCACATTTCTCATAAAGCTTCTTCACTATTCCACCTGTGGAAAAAACACTGTAAAATAAAACAGTAGGAGGGAGTTTATTAATAACTAGTTTGCTTCTTTGAATGCCTGACTCACTGTGCTGACTTTTTTCTTTTTCAGCATGTACGGACAGAAAGATTTTTTATTTTTTTTAGGCTTAATCAGAATCGGAGATGTTTAGACTTGAGTCAAAACATTAATATTGAATATTTAAAATTACAAAAGAAGCTTACAACCAGTAATAGATCAATAAGAAATAATGAGACACTGGATTAAAAGGATCACTGTTAAACAAAACAATAGACAAGTACAATTAATTAAGAGACAAATCCGATAAAACTGGTAAAGATGGAAGATGACAAATTTAAATTGAACAATCAGTAAAGCATTCGCTCTAAAGGGAGCGTGGTCTAAGCATAGAAGAGTTCTGCCAAGTTCAGGCGACTTGCAGTGATAGATGGTATCAGTGTAAGTTATTTTGTAAGAAAAGAAAGCTTGTGTTTTGTTTTTTTTTCTTTTTTACATTTTGGGAATCTCGAGAAGGCTACAGTTATGGAAATAAAGTGTGGAATAAACAATGGCAACATTGTGTTAAACATGAGGTCAGCATATTGGAATGTACAGAATGAGAAACAGTGCAGTCTACGTCTAGTTAGCATGTGACCTCCCTATAGGGAAAACAAACTAGCATGGTGCTTCTTCTGGATATTATGACTCTAAGCTGCTTTTTGGCTTGTTACTCTAAAGTACTGATTCCTAGTCTGTCTGAAAATAATACAACTTAAGAATTAAGAATGTGGTTGGCCTGTCCCTGAAAGCAGGCAACAAACTCTAACCATCAACTCAGTTTCCCATTCCAGAAAGGCTGAACACAGTAAGTTCAAACAACTCTGAGCATATTCACCCTCAGTTAAGCGTGTGCGTGAGTAGAGACGGTAAGCCATCATCAGTGTGCCGATACTAGGATTCACCATGGCAACGGGTACATAGAGAGCAGAGCCTCCCATTTTATTCCGGTGGAGAAATATGATTATGTTTCAGTGTGGGCTATGATGTTTATCTTTATAAATTCAGGTTAGGACAAAGGAGACATTTTAATTAGTTTGGACCAAAAACTGTTTTCTAGTCGTCATCACCCAACTTCAGTTTTCATTGGATGAAGCTGGAATTTTAGGTTTCCCTTTTAAATCTGATTTTTCGTACCTAATCTAATCAGCTGAAACCGGACTGGGATAAAATGTCAGTGACAGAACCTGGAGATGATTTTCTGGGAAGATGGAGACAGGTTACTGATATACCTGTGCTGTTAGTTACACAGAAGGCAACACTCTGGAACAGAGCTCCTATCAAAGGAAATTTTTTATTAAATACATTTTTTTTTTTTTGTATATTTTTCTGACCAGCAGTGGGCTGAAACAAAGTTATGTTGGTGGAGTTCATTATTTCTGGGTAAAAAATGCTTAATAAGATTTACAAGAAGTCTTCTTTAATGTTTTTCAGTATACGCATTTATAATTTGGGCGCTCTTACAACCATAGCAGAGATCTCTTGTACTGAGTTACAGTTATTAAGTGTTAAGTTTACACATTATAACATGTATTCACATTAATATAAACATATTAGAAGAAACGTGTAAGCTTTTATAGAGCCATCTACATGCTAATCAGCCTGATTTGAGATATTGCAGTGTTATCTGGAAAGTAGGAGCCATTTCCCAGATAACACTGGGAACATTTCCACATGAATACAGATTGTGCTTGGAGAAAAAAGGGTTCAGATCAGATGAGCTGGGAAATGACTGGATCTAAACTGGATACAGAACATGGACCGGCTTGAGGCCACGATCCTCTCTCATATTGAAAAATGAATACACGTTAAAGCCATTTCAGCCTCATCTGAAAATTAGAAGTTAGTTATTCACATCATCCCCAGCTCTGACAGACATTTTTCTATCAATGTGACCAACTACGACATATAAGTTAGTGATCATTGATTAGTGTATCATATGTCTGTAGATTTATACAGAGACAAAAGTTTGATTTAAACAGTGATTGCTACAGCAATGTACTGCAAATGCTTCTAGTGCAACAAAACTGACTTACAGCCTGATAGTTTTCTTACTGTCTTGTTATGATTTAGGAACCTAGTAAATGTCATTATTGATCTTGTGTAATGTTTCATGCTCCAGGTGCTACTCTGGCAATGCGAGCCACCCCCTTAGCACTGGAGGAGGTGATGGACTGGAATCAAGCTCCTCCTACGTTTGGTTCGGCCCCCGGTGGCTTCCGTCTGCGACGAGGGAGCAGATTTACCTGGAGGAAGGAGTGTCTGGCTGTCATGGAGGGGTGAGGATGAGGAGGGGTACTGATATAGAATCGTAGAACTGATGTAAGAATAAGTGAAAGTAACAAAGTGCAACGTGTATCTGCAGCTATTTCAATGATAACCAGTATCCCGATGAAGCCAAGAGAGAGGAGATTGCCACTGCCTGCAATGCTGTCATACAGAAACCAGGTACAGTCTTACTGGCTGAAGGCTGTGACTTCAATCCCAAATTAATTATTAGTGTTCGGGGAAACTAATTATTAGATCTGCTATTTAGTATAAATACGTTAACTACTTTGTTGGCCTAATGTGTATTTATAAATTAGAAGAATTTCATTATCTCATACTTAATTTTTCTAACTGCATTATAAGCAAGTTATCTGCTAGACTGATGCTGTCTTCCTGTTCAAAGTTAACTGTCATCGTTGGAGTTCCATACAATTAAAAAAAACAAACAAACCTGAGCTTCAGATGACTGATGTCCACAAATAAACTAACTTTTCATTGTTTTAAAGTATGTGGAGGGCTTAAATGCACTTCAGTAAACAAACACAATTACAGACTGATCAAGTCTGGTGTGTTTGCGTGTTACAGGAAAGAAGCTGTCTGATTTGGAGAGGGTAACATCCCTGAAGGTCTACAACTGGTTTGCAAACCGCCGCAAAGACATCAAGAGGCGTGCTAATATTGGTAATGTGTGTGTGTGTTTGTGTGGGTGGGAGTGAAAGAGAGATAAACGTTAGATGTTTTAGCCTGTAGTATGGTTTGGTGTAAACAAATAGAACTCGGCAACCAGCAGGAAATCACTTGTACTGTATCAGTGTGCTTAAGAGCGTTATGTGTAAGTAGCACACAAAAGATCTGGTGTTGCTCTTTAACAGAAATCATAATTGTGTGAGTTTTTTTTTTTCTAAGGCCACGCCCACACTAGTCCGGATAGTTTTGGAAACGAAGCTTTCGTCTGGAAACGCTCCGCGTCCACGCTAACGTTTTGACTCGTTTTCATACAGTTGCGCGTCCACATTAAAATGGCCAGATACAATTACGTTGCAGTACCGCGCATGCGTGAAACGTTACATGAGTCGACCTGCGTCATTTCCATCTGTTGTTTATTTGCGTTCCGGCTCTTTAAAACAGGCGGCGAAATGGCGAGAAAAGGCACCGAATGTTTCAAATGGAATGATGATGAGGTGGAGTTGTTGCTCCAAGTCACAAATGAGTACATATTAATCTTCAACACGGCCACTAAAAACTGTGAGCAAACAAAACAACTGCTGTACGATGCCGTCTGGCCGTCTTGGTTGAAGTGGTCACATGACTGCATCATATGCCGTCCTCACTACGCCAAAACGCTGCGTTTCCAAATGTATGCGTTTTGGAGAGCGCTTCCAAAAACGCTCTGTTTTCCCTGAGCAGAATCTCCGTCTCAGTGTGGACGGGAGGACAAAACGGAGACAAAACGATGCGTTTTCAAACGAAAACGCATTAGTGTGGACGTAGCCTATGTCACCCAGTTCACACCGGTCACGCTGGTCATCACAATAGAAAGTGTTAAATTTCTCGCACACCAGGATGTTGTTGTGTTTTTCCGAGAAGAGCATCTTCCGAATAGTTGAATCACTGTTGTTCTCATCTTGATCGCGTTGCTGTTTTTTGTTGCTGAGTCGATATGCTATGATGACGTTTGTGTTTTTGAAGAAGCAGCCATCTTGGAGAGTCATGGCATCGAGGTTCAGAGTCCAGGAGGTCAGTCCAACAGTGACGACGTGGATGGCAACGACTTCCCTGACCAGGTAAACTATATAGGCCAATCCCAACATCTTAATGTCTGAACACAGAAACACAAACCCCATGAAAAGAACAAAGCAGGAATTCTGTGTTTTTGAACTTAATTGACTCTCTGATTTTCTTGAGAACTGTGTCCTGGTCTCCATAATTTTTTTTCTCAAGGTTTTCTGAATAACCTCACTAAGCAGTTATTATTCATGACACCCGCGGCTATTGCAGTTATGATTATGTCGCTTACTTGTGCACAGCTTGTGCTTGTGCTAGACCTTTGCTTCTCAACACTTGTTGGATTGATGTATGTACTGTATATCATTTGCCTTCAACAACTCTGTATCACTACAATGACATCTGCCACCATGTTGACTATTTATGTAGAAAGCATGTAGCTGTTCTGCGTCTTTGCTCTGTAAATCTGTGGATGATTCGTTTGTAACGTTAGCAGATTACTTGATCAGCACCAAGCCTTTGGATAATTTGGCCTACCTGATCCTTTCAAGACGGTGTTCTCCCAGCTGAAACAGCTTGCATGTAATCCCTGTTACAGGGACACTACATTTAGCAAGTATTTGCCCGAAGAAAGAAAGAAGAAGAAAGATTTGGTCCTGAAAACCGAAACGTTTGTCACAGTACTTCATCCTTCACGCAGAAATCACTCCACAGATTGTTTGAGGCAACAGAGCGTTGGCGATCTTCTTTATTTACAGTCTGTCCATACTAAGGCAATAAAAAGTGTTTGATGCATGAAAAAAATAGCAAAACACAAATTTAACTCGTATTGCTCCAGTATGAGTAGCTGTGAAGGAATCCCTCTGATAAGTCGACTTAGCGTGGGAATTTTTCATAGCGCTTGTATGTTTGATACAAATTAATGTTTGGCCCCCGTGTGTAAATAATCAAAATCATAGGAATATATGGTGAGAACTTGCCTCTCCCCTGTATAACCTGTTTGCTTGTTTCTCGCAGGGCTGTGAGGTGTCCTTATTTGATAAGAGAGCTTCAGCACGGCAGTTCAGTTTCAGTCGAGCTGACCTGTCCTCTCCAACCCAGGTACAGCTCGAGCACATCTACAGCCAGCGATTCCACACAGAGCTACAGATACACTCAGCCTTCTTTTTCTTCTCATCCCCTCAGGTTCCCACACTGCTTCCCAGCTGGTTTTCTGCCCTGGGTAGAGGGGGCGTGTCTGGACAGAGGGCCACATCTGTGATTGGTCGCTCTCTAATATCAGGCGCAGTTTCTCAGATGGAAGGTTCCAGACTAACAGGTGTTTCCTGGTCCCCTCCTTCCCCCTCTCTCCAGGACGAGCCCACGGTTCACAGCGCCCTGTCCGAGCCCCAGGATCCAGTCAGTTTGGAGAAGGCGGCGGTGAGTGACAGCAGCCCGGCAGTAACCACTCAGGGGGATGGCGCGGGGTGCAGCATGGGGAATGACATCAAGACGGAGACTCTGGAGGACGACTGAAAGGAGGGGCAGATATCAGAGCTGTCGGAGCGATAAACAGGTGTCATTATATGCAAGCAGATTTTATAGGAATGTAATAATAAGTGGAAAAAAATGACCAAAAGTCGTGTAAAGTCCAACCCTGAGATACCTCCCAACCCTACCTCCAACCACCAACCTGCTCTGCTACGCTCGTATAGGCATTATTCGTGTATTATAATTATAATATTAACAATAAGCTTATTTTTTTGTTAGTGTTCCCCAGCAACCTGTGGAAAATTTAAAAAGCCCCTAAAAACAAATCCAGCAAAGAAAGTGAAATAGGATGCACATATAAGGGAACACATGCTGTAGCAGTCCGTTTTCTTTGCTGACTTGTTTATGTTGAAGCGTTTTAAATTTTCCATAGAAGGCTGATAAACAGGACTTTCATGCATTTTGCAGATTTTCTTGGAAAACTGCTTTTTTTTTTTTTTTTTTCTCTGTTTTTCAC
>VUQR01014863.1:2315-13412 GCA_015108515.1 Hemichromis elongatus | reverse complement strand
CTCTGTTTTTCACAGCAGGACAACACTGTATTTGACATGGAGTTCCAAACGTTTCAGGGTCTTGCACTGTGATCACAACACAACTGAACAGCCTCAAAAGATAAATGCGTTCATTTTAGTTTATATTAACTAATAGTTATAAAGTATTTCAGCACATTTCATCACAGTTCTTTATATTTTAAATTTTATATCGAATCTTAGGGTGACGGTGTATAAGTAATGTCTCTCTGGGCCCAAAGTGACTGAAAAACATAAAAAAAGAGAGAGAGAAATAGTGTGAGCCTCCCCTGCCTGATAAAATAAACTCAATGTGTAGAAGAAGCGATTAAAGTGATTAAAACTCCAATAATGCAATTTTATCATTGCTAAATCCTTCAGAATTTATAGTTTTTACAGATTTTACTTGTATTTGTGTGGTTAATTATATCCAGCAAGTTTATATTGACAATTCAACTGCCTGGGGTTTTCAGGCACTAATTTGGACCTAAATGTGATTTATTTCTATTTACAATAGTGAAATTACCCTTTATAAATATTTAAATACTGTGAATTTAGTAGCATTTAAACTAATTAGGGCCTCAGTTTCCAGTGAGAATTTAAATCCTGTATGGCTATACTTTGCTTCCAAATAACAAGTTAACAAGTTTTGTTTTTTGTTGTTTTGTTTTGTTTTTTGAGAGAGAGAGTTGTATAAAAACTAGAAACCTGGGCGTCCTTGTGACCGGGTGATGTTTATTCATTCGTACCCAGTTACCTGCTGGATTATATAATTAATAATCAACACATATCATTCAGCTGAGAGGAAGTCAGTAGTGTCATAAAGCTGTTTAAATACTAAAGATTAAAATGTAAAGTGAATAAATACAGATGGGTGATAAATTAAAGGAAACCGAACCACTGACCCCTACGGTGTTAGGATCCAGGTTGGGCCTATTTGTCCCCGTAAAGGGAAGGATCACAATAACTCTACTTTGCTAATAAGGGTGTTCTCTTCCAGGCTGGCAGTGCATTGTCTTTTTAGGCAGAGGCGAAGCTGTAATCCTGCATATAGCCTTCCAGACGTTTTTCTTAAACATGATCTTTAAAATAGAGTTTAGGTGAAGCAGATTCAGATTCAAAGCAGATCCTTTTTTTTTTTTTTTTAAATGATTGTTTTTTGAGGTGCAAACACAAGTACGTTTGGTGTTAATGTCACTGGCTCTGGAGGCCTTTGCGTGGTAAACATTTGGTGCCTGGAAAGCAGCTGATTTGAAGATAAGTGGTTCAGTCCGCATGTTGAATTGTCCTTGGGTAAGATGCTGAACGGCATATTAACAGATGTGAGATGTTCAATACGGGTGCTAATATGATATTTAGTAATGTAAAAACAAACGATATTGACATTATATTGGCCCATACGGTTTTTCTTTTGCTGTGTAGGTATTTATTTACTCGTTTACGCTCTGCACTTCTCAGCTCGGATCAGCTGGTTTTTGTGTTTGTGGTGTGACGAACATTCGTATTCACAAGCTGGAAACTGGAGGACGGCAACACGTAAGGCATGTCTGCCCTCTCTTCTTCTTTTTAAATTTAAACTTTTTTTTTTTTTTTTGCTTTTGTAAGTGCTGATGCGATAGATCGGTAGGTGGCTGATATCATTGCCCCCGATGTATCTATCAGAGTGCGAGTGTTTGCACGCTAATTTTGAAGGCCCAGAGTATGCAAGCGCTATGTGAATACAGGTGTATTTAACATTCACCAGTTTGGCAGTGTTGGGTTGTGCTTAGTTTGTGTGAGCCGATAAACAAACAAAAAAAAAAACCATGAGCCAAGAAAACAACTTTTCCTTTTTTAGGCTTTTGAAACCAGAAAGCTAACTCTTGTAAGCTGTGAAGTCATCAGACTGTCACCAGAGCCACACTCACTTGGGCACCTGTGGGAGATTGTGGGCTGGCGTTGTTAGAGAGCACTCTGAAAACACCAAATGAGGGAATGTGTTTCAGAAGAATGCCGTTCATCCCTCTAGTATTTAAAAATTTGGAGAATCACTGAATTTCCAGCACATGAAGGGGCAACACCTTGAAACGACATTTGGTTTTTCCTTTAATTTGTTACCCATCTTTCTATTGTGTGTGCGTGTGTGTGTGTGTGTGTAGACACACCGACTATACTTATATACAGTATATGTACCCAAATCCATTTCTTTATACACTATATAGACATATTAGCTTCAAATGAGAGAAACTATCAGTATGAGTCTTATCATGTTGGTGAAAGGCGAGTGAAACATTAGCCAAAGTATTAAGTTTTAAAATTTTGTGTATTTTCTGAGTGTATGATAATCATGGATGAAACTGTGTGTTTGAGATATGCTAATCAAAGACGCATGAGATGCGTCAAAACTATTTCAAGCAAAATGCATCGTTTTTTTAAAAATTCTTTTTCGGGTATATCTGTGTTTGTGCTCGATATGCCATGTGTTCAAAACACACACTGTCACTTTTAAGATGTATTTTCATTTTGAATGACACTTAATTTGTTTATGGTGCTTTGAGTCCTTGTTGAAATATTTCACTAGTCACTAAGACTGACTGACATGCCAGAGGAAAACGTGTTTTCCGAGGAGGCCGATTCTCTTGAAATGACCATAAGAAGAAATCTCCTTTAATAATAATTTAAAAAACAAGAAAATATTTGATTGAGGTAAAATTGAGGATATTTAAGGTTAGTACAGCCATTGTAGAAGTCTAAACTGAAGGCATAGAAGCATGTAGTCAGCCCTAATTTAACTGTCTTAGGCCTAGTCCACACGTAGCCGGGTTTATTCAAAAGCGAATATCCGCCCCTGAAAAAACTTGCGTCCACACCTCCTTGTTTTAAAAAAAAAAAAACTCCATCCACACGTAACCGCATAGGGGCATTGTTAAGCACATTCATTGACATGCCAGACCTGTAGGCGGCAGTAGTTCCCCGTACCCTATCCAGTCAGGTTTAATTTTTGCCTTCCTGCTTACGTTCAACAAAACATGAAACATGTAAAAATAAACAAGCAAAAAGCGCTTGGACAGTTGATAACGCGAGCGCAGCTCTGAGGACATCCATGTTGTAGTGCAAACACAGGTGGCAAACCTGACGTCAGCATTTGTGTCGCGGAAAGTGACGTCGCGGACCCTAAAACTCCGTTTATGTCTGTCCACGCGCAAACGCAGAGAAAACGCAGATCTTCATTTTGGTCAGAGTTTTTAAAAAGATCCGTTTTCGTGCCGCAAATCTGCGTTTCTGTGTGGATGACAGGCCGAATCGTAGAAAAATATATTCGTTTTGGGAGATCCCCGGCTACGTGTGGACAGGGCCTAAGAAGGCTAACTCACACTGAGTTAAAAGCCAGGGAGAAAAGGTGTGTTTTTAAAAACATCAAGAGATGAAGCCTGCCTCACCCTCAGAGGCATCTCATTCCACATTTTAAGAGCCAAAACTGCAAAGGCTCTGTCTCCTCTGGATTAATAAAATGGCTTCGGGACAAAAGCATTGTTAAGTGTGGTTAGGTGATCTAAAAGCATGTGACCACATGTAAGGGTGAAGTAGCTACCACCCAGGGGAAGGCAGTTGAAGCAGAGGTAGAATGACAGAGAAACTTATATTAGAGAGGTAGGATCTAAACCACAGTAGGGTCCAGGAAACAACAACATTTAGAAAGTCTAGGAACCGATCCATATTTGGTCAAGAAAGTCCTGAGAGACTGTGCCAAAGTGGCCCTCAGCCTTACTAACAACCTGCCATGCTCACCAGGACATCTGTGACGCTTTCTCCAGCAAGGTGGGTGAGGTAAGCCGGTACTCCAGCCAAAGGTAAGGAATCATAACTTTTTGGATGTCAATTTAGAAATCTTACAGTAGACACATGAAGCTCTGAGAGAGTCTTGATGCATGCTCAAGCTTCCAGTTAAGTAAATCCCAAAAAGGCGATTCAGTTCATGTGGATGTAGCGTTTTCAGTGGGAGAAACGTTTCATCACTCATCCAAGTGACTTCTTCAGTCTCAGCTGACTGCAGGTTTCCCCAACCTTATAAACAGTACATTTGACAATGACTGAAGCTAGCTATACATCAGAGTTGACATCATGAAAAACACACAGGAACACGGCAAAAACACAATAACAATGGAGAGCGGTAGACAACGTGCCACACACTGGTACCATCTTTGGTAATCGAAGAGCTTGGGTGAAGGTCACAAATGATCTTCCTATGGCCTCTGATAGTGGACTCATCTCTGTGCTAGACCTCAGTGCAACATTCAACATTGTTGACAATAATATTTTATTAGAGAAATTGCATGGCATGGGTATTAAAAGTGCTGAACTGCAGAAGTTATTGCATACATATTCAGTGATATGCAGGTAAGACATAAAAACCAGGATGACCTCTAATTTTCTGCTTCTAAATTCAGGATATGTCTTTCAGGGCTCATAGTAAACATATCTGTATAACTGCTTTCTGGCATTTGTGCAATAGTGCTAAAATTAATAATAACATTAATAATACATTTTATTTGAGGGCACCTTTCTAAAAACCAAGGTCACCTTACAAAGAGAAAAAATATCAGTAAAAAAGTAGATTAAAATAAAATAAAAAAAATAAAATTTAAAAAACCACTAATCAAAACAACAGCAAAAAAAAATAAACAAGATCTGACAACAAGTAAGATCTGTATTAAAGCGAATAAGCCAGTTTAAACAAGTAGGTTTTAAGCTGTGACTTAAATAAGGGAAGGGAATCTATATTTCTTAAGACTGAAGGAAGTGAGTTTGAGAGCTGAGGAGCAAAGTGACTGAAAGCTCTGTTCCCCATAAATTAAAAAACTTACTGTGTTAGAGTGATGTTAAAAACTACTACTATGTCATGCATTAATACCTTTAGGCTGATTACAGTAATTCGTGGTTATCAGGATGTCCAAAAAGCTCCCTGAAAACCCTTCATCCATCCATTCACCCATCCATTTTCTTCAGGTTGATTTTCTCCAACCTTTTCCAGTTGAGGAACATGGCCTCAGAATCGGATGCTGATATTCATTCCCGGCGCTTCACACTCGGATGTGTGCCACTCAAGTCCAAGGAGGCCACCACCTGATGAAGCCAGACAAAACACACTATCCGCGAAAAGCACTGATGAAATTCTGAGACCACCCAAGTAGAAACCTTCTGCAACTTGGCTACACCTATAAATTCTGTCCATAAATGTTATGAACAGATTCTATGACAAAGGCCAGTCCTGGCTAAGTCCAACATCCAATGGGAATGAATTTGGCTTATTGTTGGCAATGAGAACCAAGCTCTTCCAATGGTTCTGTAAGCACTGAAAGACTGGTAACAACAGACACCCCTTACTCCCAAAGCACCTACCACAGAATACTCAGACAGGCAAAGCCAAATGCCTTTTCAAATTCCACAAAACATACACTACCAGGCAAAAGTTTTAGAAGACCCAAATTTTAAAAAACGTTTTTATTGATAATTATGCAGTTTAATGTCCTACTGAATTCTGAAATAAAAGCATAGTACAAATAAGCTACGAGTTAAAAAAAGGAAATCGTGGAATCAATTTCTAGACAAAAACCAAAGCTATCTTTGGCAGATATAACATCTAAACACACCTGAGGCATTCTTACCCCAATAGAAATCAAATATTCTTCAGAAATTTCTTCCCATATCTGTTGCAGAAGTTCCCATGAGTGTGTGCACTTGTAGGTTGCTTTGCTTTCACTTTTCTGTGCAGTTTATCAGCAGCTCGATGGGGTTTAAGTCTGGAGACAGTGCTGGAAACTCCATGTTTTCAAGCTTACCATCTTGTTCTTTTTTCCTGTGGTAGTTCTGGCATAGCTTGGACTCAAGTTTTGGGTCATTATCTTGCTGTAGGATGAACCCCTGCCCACCATACCAGAGGGTACTGCATGGCACTGTAGAATGCTGTGGTAATCGTTTTGGTTCAGGGTGCATCTGACTATGTACAGATCACCGACCCTGGATCCAGCAAAACAGCCCCAGACCATCACACTTCCTCCTCCATGTTTGACAGTTGATGCCACACACTGTGGAACAATCCTTTCGCCTACTTGCTGGCATACAAAGATCCTGCATGTTGAACTGAAGATTTCGAATTTTGATTAATTTGTCCATAATACCTTCTTCCTGTCTTCAGTAGTGGTGGTGGTGACGTCTTAGTGATGGCTTTCTAACTGCAAGTCGTCCTGTCAAACCTGCAGCTCGAAGTCTTCTCGTCACAGTTGAAACTGCGACTTGCTTACTGTGATCACTATTAAGCTGTGCTTGAAGCTGTTGTCGTGTGAGCTGCCTATCATGCAAGCTGTTAGCTCTCAGTAATTTGTCCTCTGATTCAGTTGTGGCTTTGGGTCTGCCAGACCTCTTTCTGTCATAGTTTGCCCCAGTTTCTGAATGCATTTTGATGGTGAAGGAAACTGTACTCACTGACTTTCTTTTCTTTGTTATGATGGTCTGGCTCTCTTCCATTGTTAATTGCCTTTTTTGTCTCCATTTTTGGAGCAACACAATACTTTCTACAGTACAATACTGTTTAATTGATGCTCAGTTGATGTTCAAATATGGTGTTCATAGCAAACTGTTGTTTGCATATAAGTCCAGTAGCAGAACATGACTTGGGTTCAGGTCCTCCCAAATATGTCCCCATGGGTCTCATTGTCATTGCTCATATGATATTTGAAGTCTTCCAGTCGGACAACGTAGTCCCCAAAAAGAGCACTCTCCAAGCACCCCACCCAGGGACTCCAAGAAGGCCAAGTACTCTTATCTCTTGTTTGGCATATAGGCACAAATTACTGTCACAAGCTATTCCCCAACCCAAAGGCACAGGGAACACACCATCTCGTCCACCAGGAAAAACCCCAATGTACATGTAGCAAGCTGACAAGATGCCAGGACACCCACCCCAGCCCACTGTCTCTCACCAAGGGCAACTCCAGACTGGGACAGAGTCTAACCCCTCTTCAGGAGACTGATGCCCAAGCCCAAGCCTGTTCTTTAGTATTTTCCAATTTACAAAAGCCATAATGGCAAAGGTAATACGAACCTACACATTGTAGAATGTTGATCTAATCTAATTCTCATGGCCCATGAAGATGATAATGAAAGTAGGACTCAAATGCTAAAACAGACTGTTTCTCAGTTTAGGAAATTTGATTTTGTAGAGTAAACTTGCACAGGACTGTAACAAGGGAATTTCTCAGACACAAATATAAGAGGGGCTTCTGTTAGAAAGAGAAAAGAGTGATTAGTCAAGTAAGTCCTTCATAGAGATTTCACTGAGATTTTCCACTATAAGAGAGGATATGATCAAGGTCACTTACTTTGAGATGCCAAGAGAAACTTTCAGAGGACAGCCACTAGTTTGCTTTTTCTCAGAGGAGTCAAGCTGTTTTTTCTTAGACATTTAATAGGTTTCACATTGAATTTATGTTATTTATATTTTCATTTAATAATTTCCAATAATATATATTTTTTACTGACTCTTATCACTAATGTTAACCTATTTTTGTAAACTTTTTTTAATTTGTTAGTTCTAAATTTAATAACATTTCTGAAAAGATTGTTATATCTTTTCATAAGCATTTTGTAGCCCCCTGGTTGACCATGGACAATTTTTTATATTTATAATAATGCTGTCATACAATTAAAAATTTTAATCAGATTAATCAGAGGGCTGCTGTTGATTAATTTTTGGTTAATCACTGTTAAATATCATTCATTTAAATCTATATTAATTGCACTTCTTTTTACATGAGCAAACAGATTCAAGAAAAATGGCAATATATATATATATATATATATATATAAAAAAATAACATGTTTATTGAATAACTTGAAGATTCATGTTAACGAAACATTTAATTTAAACATTTAATGTGGCCCAGTTACACCTCTTTCAGCCAGTTACTAAGACAAACTAACTTGTTGACATTGTCTGAGAGGAGAGCTGACCGCTTCTTATTTAAATTGTCGCCTGCAACTGACAACAGTCTCTCACACGGATCACTGGTTGCAGGAGTGGCGAGATATTTGCAAGGCGCCAGCAGTGCCAGCTTGTCATGAGTTCCTGCATGAGCTGACCACCACTCCAAGGGACAGTCCTGCATGATAATGATCAGCTCTGTTCTGTACAAGTGTACAAGATTCTGTCAGGCAGCGACTTCTCATCTGATTCTGAATGTGAGCCTATTTGTAAAAGATTAAGTGGAGATATCATCTGAATTTCAGGAGCGGGACCACTCCTCCTTCACGCCCCCTCCAGCCAGGCTATAAATGCCTCCCTTCACCTTCACTCGCCGTTCTCATTTCCGAGCCCCACCCTCCCTCCCTTCTTTCTTTTCTTTCCTTTTCCTCTTCGTTTGTTCTCTCTTCTCCTCTTTTCTTCTTCCACTCACTTCTCGTTAGTTCAGGGGGTTCTGCCCGGCCCGGGAGCCGTCGCCAGTCCCCTTCGAGGCCTCCCCCAAACCGCTGCACCAGTCACACCTTCTCATCCTCCGTCACTCGCTGTTACTGAGGAAGTGGTCCCAGATAGTGAATTTTCTTGGGCTCATCTTCACAAGTCTGTTGAGGTGGGGATTCTCCAGTGAGAGACTCCAGTTTCTGCAGTTTGTCCCATTCTTGTGGCGTTAGTGTGACAAGTTTGTGGCTCTGTTGGTCCAGGGTCATTTTAATTGCTGCTTGGTTTAAACGCTTGACCTTTTCTAGTGTTGAACTCCAGTGTGTTGGCATGTCCTGGATCAACCGCTCCTTCCATTGCCCCAGGGTTGTTTGCTGTGTTTCCAGCTCTGAGGCGTTCAGGAATATGTTTGAAGAGGCCAACATTTTTCCAATACTTGGACAATGCGCTCACAAATCCAGTGTCACCAAAACTCACACTGATGCATCTCTGTAAGATGTGAGCCAAAGAAGCCATATGCACAAAGGGCAAAAGTTTAGCTGTCATTGGCATGTTTCATGCATAATCAGTCCCTACAGATTTTTCCTTCAATTTCCCACTCATGTGTCACTGTTAAGAAATGTTCAGCTCTGTAAAATGAATGAATAGTCTGTCTTCATCATTCTCAATGCAAACGACTATAATTCCCATTCAGCATTAATTAGATGTTCATTAACACCAAGATAGTTACTGTTACTCACAGAAGTCCAAAAGTCACCTGTCAAGGCGACATGTTTGGCTACAGCAAAATCATAGAGTCCATGAATTTTTGACATTAGTGTCCTCCTTGTTGGAGCCTTATACAATGCATTGTGTGAGGCAATTTGCAAAACCTTTGTAAAGCCCATGTTCTCAACAATATTAATAGGTCTGCAGTTTGTTGCAATCCACTTGCCAATTGTGTCAGTCAATTTGTCCAAGTAGACTTACTGAGGTCCCGACGCTCCATGAGAGTGGTTTGTCGCAAGCTGGGCAATGCTAGCAGCATCCCCAACTAACGTATGTTTCGTGTTAATGTGGCATTTTAAGCTTGAAGTGCTTCAGTGCAAAGAATATTCCTTCCTCCACAATATGCACAATATTTTATGTAGGTCGACTGTTCCATCTTGTTTTCTTTTATATTCAAATTTCCCATCGAGAGGGCCAATGTGGTGTTTATCATCTTCCATACTGAGTTGATTGCGTCTGCTGCCTGTCACTACTAGATCAACTGTCCATTTGCGCATGTGCAAACGTAATAGTACTTGGACTTACTGCCTGAAATGCACTGACAGAGATATTTCATGGATTTTGAGTCATTCTGTGCTGCAGATGGGTTTAATGTATTTAAAATTTTTAAACTGATTAATCATGATGATGGATTTAATCTGCATTAACACATTAATTTTGAAAGCCCTAATTTATAATTTCATTATTCATTTGAATTTGACAATATCTTAAAATAATTTGAATATCTCTATAAATTTATTGTATTCTATATTTATATCTTTCTCTATAGACTTCATCCCAGTCTTCAAGTATTAAGTAATTTTTAATGCTTTGTTCCCTCTATTCGTAGTCGTTTATAAACATATTTAATGCACCTTATAATCGGGTGCGCCTTTTAGTCTGAAAAATACGGTACCATTAAGCATGTTTAACTGTCGTCAAAATCACATATAAATTGTGATTCTGTGTTTAACAATTACAACATACTTAATAGCATTTCTCTGATTTAGAATCATGTATGATTATGGGATGGAGCTGTTTTCACATTTCTACAGCCACACACAGACATTAATCTGCCAAGGTTGAAGCTGGATCATGTCCACACACACAAAATCCAACAAAAAGACTTTTCCATCCCTTAAACAATCCCAACTTTCTCAACAAAAAGGGTATTTATTTGTTCTGTTCAGCCCTGACATCAACCAAAGCTTGGTTGGATAGAGAATCTTGATTACAACACAAGGTGGCTGGCAATATTAAATCAAGAGGACTATTTTGCAGGAGCCATCTACCAACATCCCTGCATTTACTTGTGGGCAGGACCTTTTGGCAGCATGGAGCAGGCGTCAATGAATAAAGGCATTCCCTCATGTTCATTCATCTCTGCCATTCCTTCAGTGTTAGCCTAGCTTGGCCAAGTTGCATCGACTCAGCAGCGTTTTCACCAGAAGAGTGTGATGAGCCAGAACTAGAAACAGGTGGCAGAGACAAGCAGAGTGGGGTCATTTCCAGCAGGCTACAAAATAGCTGCTGACGGAATATTGGCAAATAGCAAACCAGTGCAGGATTATGACAGTCATAGAGCAAAAGGTGGAGTACACCCTGAGGAGGTTGCTAATGCATTCTAGGGCTAGCACATAGAGATAGACAGAATTATACCTTTGGTATGAGTACAATCATCGGTTAACATAACTTCATTTAATTTTTGTATCATCCATATCTTTGTATTATTTAAGGGTATTTACCTTACAATATAAAGCGCCTTGGGGCAACAGTAGTTGAGATTTGGTGCTATATAAATAACATTTAAATGAATTTAAATGTAATTAAATCTTTGTACTGTGGGAAGGAGCCGAAGTACCTGGAGAGAACAAGCTAACTCCACACAGAAAGGCCCCAGACAGGATTTGAAATGTAGG
>VUQR01014854.1:3945-16080 GCA_015108515.1 Hemichromis elongatus | reverse complement strand
GAGCTCCTTCCTCCCCCCCCCCCCCTTTTTTTTTTTTTTTTTTTTTTTTTTAGCCTTTTCTCCCCTTTCTTGCATTTTTGTTATATTTTTTTTTCTCACTTTTTCTTTATTTTTAATATTTAGATTGAGAGATAAAAGGCTAAAGCTCTGAAGCATTTGGCACTGGGGTGTAAACCCACAGTTCACACATTGTATGCATTGCTCTTTTGATCTTTTCTTGTTAAAACAAACACAGCAAACGCAGAGCTAGCATTGAGAATCACCCAAAGAAAAACCACATTAAATGAAATGCTGTCCTTGTATCCATAAAGAAAAAGCACCATGGGCTGTCCTTTAATGAAAGACACTTTTGCTCATACCCACAGTTTACACCAGACAGACAGTCTTTGTCCAACTATGTGCATGTTTTTTCTAAAAATGTAAGTAGAGTTAGATAATCCAGAAATGTAACAGTAGGAGCATTTTCAAATAAGGCACCATTTATTAGTTTTTATAGGTTGCAAAAATGGCTTTATTAATGCCATTAAAATATTACTAATGAAAAGATAGGCTGTTAAAAAACAAACAAACAAACAGGGTTAGGAATGATTTTTCATACTCAAGAGTTATAACTAAAGTAAGGAGCTAAGAAGACAAAGCATGCGTAAAAGATTTGACATGCCCAGACATCAAACGTCATCATGACTGATTATGAAAAAAGCAGCAACTTATAATCAACACTCAAGCCATACAATGGATTTTCACGTGTCTCAGTGTCACCAGGAGGTTGACATTTATGCTCTCGGGAAACAATTTTAAGCGTGGCAGGCACGAAATCTGGTCCCCACCTTCATGTCTTCAGGAGGATGAATTATAATTACTGCGTTGATATGTTAACATGTAAAATAAAGCTGCTGGACATGATAAAGATAATGCTTGCTAAACATCAGCATGTCATTCTGTGAACGTTGACAACAATGTGCAAAGCATCACTTTGCCTATAGGTCTCATAGAACCAGCAGAGGGGCTTTTCTTTGTCTTGCTGTTAAAACAGTGGGGTGTCTTTGCTATGTGCTATACAGTAGACTAGGCATGCCCTCTTTATGAGGCGGGAATTCTTCCCTCGCCTGAAGTTTTTAATGATCATTTATATATATATATTAATATATTTTTTTAACAATGCTTATAAAAACTGCTCAGTTACTTCTCTGAAATCTCTACTCAGTTAGTGGTATTGCATCTATAATAAAACACCTTCACAGATAAAATGCTCTGAAGCAAGACACTGAACTCTGAACCGCCTTAAGGGATGCTGCACTGCGGGGCATCCACGGCTCTCTAATCCAGTGTGGAGGGCTTCATTAATTCAAAATCTAAACACTGCAAGTTCATGATGAAATTTTATGGTAACGTTTATACCACTCGTATACAGACATAACATGGCTTCCCTAAGTTCCAATAATACTTTTCCTTTCTCACTCATTCTTTCATGTGGCTCACTGGGTTGTTCTCCTGACTTCAAGCATCATTAAAACTCCTCGGTTGTTTTTCTAGTGAAGAATTGTAGGTGCACATTTGAATCTTCTTATTTGTAGGAAAGAATGACAGCAAATCCAAAAAAACCCCCCAAAGAGTATTAAAATGCTTATTTGAAAGTAAATAGTACTATCTGAGTGGGAAGATTAGCTTGTTTCCTCTCCCTATTTAAACTATCCAACAATATTTGCCTTTTTCCCGATTTTACAAGATTTTGACTTTTAAATATCTTCAGTGGATTTTGAGAAAACATGCATGTTCTCATGCCCTGTTGCCTGTGTCGTCCTATCAAAAACTGGGTTCTGTTTTTTCTTCAGTAAGTTATTAATAATATAATGTGATAAAGAAAGTTATTGTTGTTGGACATCCTGAACCATCCTTGAGGTTCTGGTGGGATTGTTTTAAAATTGCTTTAACATCAAATGTTGCAAAGTAGATAATTTCCTCTAGTGTTATAACCTCATATACTCTCCGCTGTAACATGAAAAGCACAAGTTCTTCATTTACCACAGAAAAAGGTGGTGTTATATATAGATGACATCATCTGGTCTGGTTAGAAATTAAACTTTGGGATGATGAAATGTCATCCTGTCACTAAAGGAGACAATGCTACTTAGATCTTTGGACCTTTTTTGAGAATGCAATTTTACCCTTTTATTTGGCAAATTTCAAATAGATTTGAAATTATGACAAGGTCATGCGTAAAATATAAGCTGAGTTATCTCCCTGAGACGCTCCAAGAGTAAAATATCCACATATTGTAAACAATAGCATCCCTCCCATCTTTTCTCCCCAGGGACAAGACCAAACAATCAGAAAGCCATGTATGGATGCTTACCTAACTGAATTTATTCATGACGTTCCCCTGGAAAGTCAAGGGAATAAATCACTTCTTTCTAAGAAACCTTTCTCTTCTGGTCCCCATCGCCCTTCATTTCTCAGGAGTTTTCACTCAAAGCAACAAGAACTCGTGCAAACAAAAAAAGAGGGAGACAGAGGAGGGAGTGAAACGGCACAATACACTGCCCCGGGAGGTGTAAACTCAAAGTACAATATGTTTGCTCAGTGGTGCATTAGGAGAAAGATGCTGGGTAATGTTTCTTTGAGTGGACATAATAATATAGATGTAGAGCATTCTGATTTGAGAAAAAGACAATAGCTTGAGTCTTCAGTTGCTAGGCAAAGGTCACTATACAAGCCAGCATTTCAAGCCCATCCATCCATCCCAATATCCCAAAAAAAATAATGTACAAATAGAGAATGTTTCACATTATATCATTGGAGCATTCATTCTTAGCCATTTTATTGTAGTTGTTGAATCAGACAGAGCTCAACAACTATTTGATATATTCGATGGTCACAATCTGTTAAGTACAAGAAGTGGATTGAAAAGAAGTTTTGTCTCCATTAAGATACCACATTTGTACTACAGATTTGAACTTGGCTAAGTCTACCTCATTACAACCTACCACTAATCCTTGATCACTGTGCCTCAATGCTGTTAAATCTTTGGCATCTGAAAAGCCAAATGTTTGAAACATTTAGGGGTCTTTGTCGCAGTAAACTCTTTCCTCACTCCATCTGGGTTGGTGCGGGGTTCAGAGGCCATCTGGCTGCTTCTGGCTAAACCCCCTTTCCTTGATGCGCTGGTGTCCAATAGTGTATAACTTCCAATTGCCAGTTAGGAAGAATCTGAAATGCATGATTAAGCCTGTGAGAAGCCATCTGTGTGACCGCCTCATCTGTTCTGGCTTGCACTGGATCCAATTACCACAAGAGGATGGAGAGGCTGGGGCATTTAAACACAGATTGTGGGTGACGGAAAGAAATGAAGAGAGAGAGTGCAGGTCTTCAGTGTGGCAACACCCCCACGTAATCAAATGTATGTCAATGTGTGACTTGGTACCTGTCTAATAGGCAACATTCCCACAGTCTCCTTTAAATTGAAGGCTGACTCTCTTCTCAGTACCTCTTTTCTTTAATTCTCAGCCACTGTGTCAGCAGAGATTGTGAGTATCTAACAAAATGCATTTTTTTTTATGTGAAAAAATGGACACAGGATATGGTCACGAAAAAATATATAATGGGAATACATATTTGCTCACATCCTCCTTTGATTGTATTTTCCTCCCCACTGTTGCAGATCTACACACCAGTTGTACATTTTTCAGTCCATCTTTTCTCATGCATTATGTCATTAAATGAGTAAGTTTCTCCTTCTGTGCTGCCAGTCTTCTATGAGAATTTCCTCTGGGACTCTGGCATAAGCTCTAACAAGTACAAAGGCAGGAACAGTATGCCAGCATGAAGGTCCCTGTAGGGCAATGGCGCCTCAGGTCATAAAGAAAGAAAAAGTTCGTGTTTGCAGCCTAGAAAAGAAAAAAGAAAAAACAACAACAACAGCGAGCTAATGTTAATACAATGTCAGTTGAATAAAATATCTCAGATGGGACATTCATGAGGCAAACAAACCTCCACATGCTGTTCAACACCAGTTATTGTCTGCCACAGACTGATACCGATGACCCATGATTCAAAAATAACAACCAGCCAGTCTGTCAGTAATAACTCAGAGCAGGCCATAAAAAATACACAACCAAACTGAGGAAATAAACATAGGCTGGTTCATCTTTAGGACAGTGAACTTCGTTTAAAATATTAAACTGTAAACTAAGAATGTCATCTTTGACCTGGATCCTCTGAACTTGCACCACACTGTTTTTAACATCCTGAGGCTCAGTGAAATTTGAGTAATGAAATAAAACATATTTGCAGACTGATTCCAAAGGACAATTTTGACTTTTACAGAAGAGTCATAAGAGTGCTTAACGACAGATGTGACAAGTCAATAAACTGCCATCAGATTAATTTAGTGGAGTGTCCTTCTAGACGGTGGTTAAGCAGTGGTGTTCTGTCAGAGTAAGCATGTGTAACAGTCACAATTGTGTGGTGCCTCTTTAAGGCAACCTAAGTTAATGTTTAGTGATATCACAAAGGTGCGCCACTGCCCTCTGTAGAGTGTGGGAGAAACGTACTGGACTGACATGGATCTCATATCTTTATCTCCCTAACTCAAAGTAATGCTACGGGTTGTATGAACACTGCTTGCTTTATGTATGTTAAGACAGCAGCCGTTCAACCGGGCCATTTAAGGTTCGTGAATAGTGTGTTTATTAAAGGACAAGCACTGTGGAATTTCCAGTATCAGTCTGGTCGTGAGTGTTTCATGTTACACAGGGAAACAGTGTTTGTCCAGAGAAAATATAAAAGAGAAATATAAAAATAGACAACAATTAAAAAAACAAAGCAAAAGCAATCTCTCTCCCTACATGAGTTATGTACTATAAGTTCTCATTGCCTGTTTGTACTATCCTTTGAACTGTTGCTGTCTTGGAGCCACAGCTGCCTGTTGTCTCTGGAACCAGGAATAACTCTGCTTGCATCTGAACCCTGTGGAATGTGCAACTTTCTATTTCATGTCCATGTCCTGTGGCACATTGTAGATAAAACTCTGGTCTTTGATGGGTGATTGATGGGAGACTTTTACTGATGGCAAATCAGTAAAAGTCCGGGTGTTTGTGGAAACAGAGCTAACATTAGGAAGTACATGAATCCAGTGTGAATTGTTATCTAAGAGACAAGTTTTCTTATAGCTCGTTTTACATGTTAGCTTTAAAGTCTTGATAAAGGAAAAGAAGCAATTTCTGCTAACTTCAACTTTTCTGTTTAATAAAACAGGCAGGTTTTGCCCATACAGCATCTCTGAGAAATCACTTTCAGATAATTGTACTAAATTAATCCAGGTGTTTTGCTAATGCAGCACCTATATTTTTATCGGAGATTAAGTATCGGAATTTCAGAAGTGGGACCACGCCTCCAAACACGTTCCTTCCAGTTCTCATCTATATAGGTTCCACCAGTTCTACAAGTTGTTTATTCTCATTTACATGCCCCACCCTTTCTCTCCTTTTTAATTCTTCAATTTCTTCTCTTCTATTTAGTACATAGAGATCTACCAGGCCCAGGAGCCACTGTCAGTCCCCTTCGAGGCCTTCCCCAAACCACAGCTCAATTCATGTCGAAGCCATTCATCTTTACCTACTAAAATGTTGTCAAACCGAAAAATGAGGGTGTGGGCCAGCTAGTGAATTGCCTTATAGCTATGGACAGTTAACCAAGTTACACAAGGCTCAAGCCTTTTGATTCGACTATGATTTTAAATATTTTTTTTTATACCATTATTGATATATTTTAATATAATTTTTTAAAAGCAATGTCTAAACCTGTTTTACTGTACTTTTTGTTCATCATCTCAAATTTACCTTCTGTAAATTGACCACACAACACTGGACACTGAAGGAAATTAAATGAATATGGCAGAAAAGCTTCCTGACTTTGTGGTAAAGAAGTTACATTATTTCTCTATAAAACGAACTTTTTGATTTGCGTTCTTCTCAACTGCTAGCTCTGCGCAGGAAAGAAACTGCTGACTTGCACCATCATTTGCTCTGAGAAGTTGACACAGAATTGGGAGTTCAGCAATATGAGTTGCTTGCAAGTCAACAGCTCAACTTGAATAAGCCTCCCATGAATAACCCATCAGCAGAAGCCATGGTATGAACAAATCTCATCCTCAAACTTCCCTCTATGCAGAGTCAGGGTGAAACCCGGAGGCAAGACATGAGGAGTGAATCACCTTCTTTGCTTTTACTGTAACCTGGAACTGAACTTCAGGTAGTTTCCTCTCTAGCTTCTTCCACAGTTGTGTGTCAAAGGCCCTTGAGAGATCAAATGTACAGGTGAAAGAAGTAGTTTCAAAAAAAGTGAGAAAAAGAAGAAACATTTCAGATGATATTGTATGTTTGTGCATATGAGTATCTAGGAAAGAGGTAAAGGGAGACAGCAGGGTTCTGGCTTTCATCATCAGTAGTGAGGTGAAGAATGTTGAAAAGGTTGTTTGTCTCAAAAAGGTTTTTGGTCTTGACAAACAAGACAACAACGATAGGTGTTGTTAATCAAATTTCCTTTATTGTTTTCTGTCACAGTGTTTCTTTTTCTTTCTTTCTGTCAGCCCTCATAAAATCACTGACTGTTCATGTACAGTGGAAATGACGAGTGATGCCTCTAGACTCAACACACGCCTTACTAAGTGAAATACTGCATCAAAAAACATAAGATGGAGTTGCTTTTTATTTATTTGTTTTGAAGTAGCACTGGAAAGATCAACCTTTGATAGACTCATTAACGTGTACTCCCCTTGACCTTTTTTTCATTTGCTTTTGAAAGAACCCTAAAACATAATATGCATCCAGTTTGGCACTTGACTGTAGCTGCTCTCTCTGTATCTCTGCTTTTTCTTGACAGTCTGTGTAGGCGAGCTCCATTTACAGCTGTAATCCACTGTCAGATTAAAAGAGTAAAAATCCCTCATGATGAGAAAAATAACAAAAGGTCTTTTCTTCGGTCTGACAAAAATGACAACTGGGAACCGTAGTGAGGGAAGGGAAGGAGACAACCGATGCGGCGTTACTGTGACTGGCTTTGCTGCAGTGCAGTGTAGTATATTGATGTAGTATGTAGTACATAGATGGGTTTATTTTTGCAAGAGGAATGCATCTTTACTACTTCCAACTAGTAAAGTAGTCTCATGTTCTGGACGTGCATAAAGTATTTTCTAAAGTAAACCACCATATGGAAGACAGGAGACATGCAGGCTTTCATGTTACACACTCTTCCTTTAGTACACTTTCCTGTAACACACAGTGCTACTCACACCATGTATTTTTTTAAAGTAGTATGTGAATTTTACCACGCATATGTTGCCTTAAATTGAACATGGTTGGTTATGAACTTACCTGAAATTATGTTTGCAATGTTTCACCGAGATTTTCATGCTAGTTTCTGAATATTGGTGTGACTTTTCCCACACATCTGTCTCTGTAGATGAGGGTTCAGCACACAAAGAGCTGCTGTTGTTCACTTTTTTTGGGAATATCTAGGAGGGAAGAAATTTCCCAAACTGACTTGTTGCAATGGTAGCATCCTGTTACAGTAAATGTTTAAATTTTTAAAAGTGAGCTCTTTAGAATGACCCATTCTTTCACTACTATTTTTAAAAGCAGACTGCATGGCTAGGTGCTTGAATTTATAAACCTGTGGCAACTGCACTGAAAACACCTGAATTCAAAGTGTAAGAGATGTGGCACACAGTGATTTTTTGTTTTGTAGCCAAGATGAGGAAAAAAACATCCGTCCTCATATTTAAGGGTAATCTGTTTTATAGATGGCTTACAAATAGTATGAAATAAGAAATATCAACTTTCTTCATGTAGTTGGCTCAAGGGGTGTTGTGGCCCAGTCAACCGTAAGTCTGTACATCACAATGGTGTAGGGGTGTCTTTTATCCAAATCACAATCTGTTCCTAGCCCTGACTAAGGCTACGTCCACACTAATGCGTTTTCGTTTGAAAAGCATAGTTTCCTCTCCGTTTTGGCCTCCCGTTCACATTGAGACGGAGTTTTTGGTCAAGGAAAACTGAGAGTTTTGGAAACGCTCTTGAAAACGCATACATTTGAAAACGGAGCTTTCGGTCGCAGTGTGGACAGCGAAAACAGACGTATGTTAGTCATATGATGCAGTCATGTGACCACTTCAACCAAGATGGCGGACGGCATCGTAAAGCAGTTGTTTTGTTTGCTCCCAGGTTTTGGTGGCCCTCAATTGTGACTCAGAGCAACAACTCCACCTCATTATCATTCCATTTAAAAAATTTGGTGCTTTGTCCCGCCATTTCGCCGCAGCATTATAAAGAGCCAGAAAGTAAATAAACATCAGACAGAGATGATGCAGGTTAAATCATCTTACGTTTCGTATATGCGCGGTACTGGAACGTATTCGTTTTTGGACGTTTTAATGGGGACGCACAAATCTGTCAAAACGACTGAAAACGATAGTGTGGACGAGGAGCATTTTCAGACGAAAATGCCGCTTTCAAATCTATCCGGGGTAGTGTGGACGTGGGTGGCCTAAGTAGTTTTGATGTCAAATGTGAAATCAAAGTACACAGCAAGTGAAAATAAGTTCTTTTGAAAATCAAATACAGAGGGTTGTACAGTGTTTCTGAATTTTCTCTGGTTGCTGACTCCCCTCCCCTTTTTACTTTTGCTTCTGCAGTCTCTGCATTGTGTGCATCGAATGTGTGTCAGTGCTACTGTGTTGAGTCTTATTTATTTGAAATGTAGAGAGAAAGAGTAGTTGATCAGTGCAATGAAGTGGCTGAAAAAACAAATTCAGACCATTAATCATGACTGCTGATCGTAGTCTGCAAGGCAAACATCTCAAATTGCTTTCCTGTCCCAGACAATCTCATTAACGCTGGTCTCCTTTTTCTGTCAGTCTTTTTCTCCGTCTTTCTCCCACATCTTCCTTCCCCCCCCTTGTTCTACTTTTATATGTGACTTGGACAGAAGAACCCACTTGTTCTAAAATACTATAAATCACTGTCACTGCAGTTTTTAATGAGTAATTACACATGCAAGTGAAACTTTGAGTGTCATCTACATCAATGCTAATAAGATGTTAGAGTACAAAAACTAGAGCAGGTGCTAACAAGAACAAAGCTTTTATAGTTTTAAACTGCAGGATAACCTAGAGTAAGACAAAGCTTGGCATGATTCACAATACACAGCAGGTCAAATCAAGGCCTAAAGAAAAAACAAAACAGCGCAATTTGACCTCATTACCTTTTAATCAAACTAAGGCAATGAGGTGAACTTTGTGAAGATATATTTACTTTGAAGGGTAATTTCCTGAAACTACTGTGCCAGTATAATTTTTCAGTCAAGTATGCCACATGAATGAGTGACCGTGACCAACACATTTTTTTGCTGTTGTTGACCACAAGCACAAGTGAGATCTGGAAGCAGCACAGCGCAAAATAGAAAAGAGCAAGGGTTACTACTTTTATTAGCTAGAGTAATAGAGTACTTAGATGTGGGTGACCTTGAGTAAAAAAACCCACATCACATCAGCTTGGCAAGGCGCTGTGTCTTCAGGAGCCTATTTCACAGACCCTGCTTGTGTGCATGGGTAACATACAAATCCGAAATGGAGGTTATAACATGTCAGTGTTCAAAAATCAATTTACTGACAAATTAAATTTGCAAATACCCAGCTCTGTTTGTGTAGGCTGAAAGTCTTTGTGCTTCTTAAAAATAGATGTTACAGAATTTGTGACACAGTCAAAAATATAAGTAATAAGTTTACAGTAATGTGCAAAGGTCTTAAGCCACCCCTCATTTCTTTATGTTTTGCTTCCAAGGAGCCAGACATTGCTGTCATTTTTGTGTTTTTGAGTAATACATCTCTGACTTAAGAATCATTCAGGTGTAAAAAAGGCACTTAACTCATAGGATTAGCTGCTGATGTCTCTACACATAACGGCTCCAAGAATTAATGTTAAATTGTGTGTTTAGGCACTAGCAGGCTATCACAAAAACACAATTTGTTCCCAATTTCTTGAATGAATCTATGAAAAATGCAGTTTAACAGGCAAAAAATAGTATTTGGGCTTTAATAATTGTGATTCCCAGAGAGCTGTTAGCCAAAGTCAATGTGCACTCGGTTCACAACTGGACAATTGAAAAAAAAGAAAGAAGATGTGATGGGCATAAAAATCTGTCTGAAAGACATATTCTTAAGAAACAGGGGGGAAAAATATCAGCACTCAGGACCTCAGAACTGGACTGAAAATCAGTGGCAACAAGTCTTGTGCTGTGATGACAAATTGTCATCAGTACGTAGAGAAGAGTTTAGAAGAATGACAACAGTGAGTGTTTATAGCCATTGGTAAAACACAGAGGAGGCTCATTGTTTGGGGATGCAATTCAGCCAATGATTTAAGGGATCCTGTCAAAATTTCTTGAATTATGAACAATGTGCAGTCAGATTTTGATCCACCATGCATTTCCATCTTAAACGCAGCAGCTTCATTTTCCAGAATGACAATGATCCCAACACACATTTTCAGTGCAGTAAAAGTATACCTGGATAGAATGGATCAGTCATTGATTGGCCTCCCCAGAGACCCAACCTCAACATGACTGAATCAGTGTGAGATCATTTTGAAGGCGAACAGAAAAATGTCACAGTTGGCGCTGGCCAAACCGTGGGGAGGTGAGGAAGGAGGACCCAGACGCGAAACTCTGAATGAAACAGTGAGTTTTATTTACAGTGAATGTGAAAAACAACAATAAATCCCCGTGTGCTCCCGACTCCCGTCTTGTGTCTTCCTCCAGCACTCGTGCTCCGTGTCTCCGCTCCCTGTGTACAATTGCTCACTGCCACCGTGACTCCTCAATTCCTCCTGGGAACACACACACACACAACACACAGACTTCAGCATACACCAAAAATACTACGGCAGACTCACGAACTTGCTGGGAAACTGACGGGTTGTCACGCAATGATCTAGCGTCGGAGACAGCTCTGCCACAATCCTAAGTAGCTCCTCCAACTAGCCTTGATCAGCTGCAGGTGTGTGATGGTCTTCAGGTGTGGCCAACCACCAGGCATGACCACACCCACCAGGCCTGAAGGTGCCTGTCCAGTCACACCCACACACACATGGAAAACAGGGACAGCAACACCAAACATGCATATAATACAATACAAGTCCATAACTGCCCAGGGACCCTGGGTTGCTCAGACCCAGGTCCGTGACAAAAAAAGGCATTCAGCATCCAAAGAAGAGCTTTGAATGTCCTTTAAGATGCCTAAAGATTGTTTAAGAAGTTAGAAGAAAACTTGACTGAGAGTTCAGAATGTTTTGAAGAAATAAAGGTGCTCACACTAAATATTGATTTTCAAGCTGGTTATAAATGCGCAGTCTATGTTATTGCCTTATACATTTTCAATTTATACTTCCACATTTTTTGATATATTGCTCCACCTATTTTCTATTTTCCTCAGAAAATATAAAGAAATGACGAGTGGCCCAAGGCTTTAGACAGTGCAGTATAGGTGTCTTATTACTTTTAGTAAGTTATAGTTTGCTCACAGTAATGTCTTTACTGCAAATATGGCAAAAACGAAAAAGCACCAAGACTGATAACTCCATGTAGTATCACTCATATTTGACAGAAAATATAATTTTGTTTATCTAGTGGAAATGTGTTTTTGGTTGCTACTCAAGCAGTACAGTCAAAAGTTAACGACTAAACTCAAATGTGCCGGTAACTGAGAAACCAAGAAATGCATGAGCTGTAACCATATCGCCATTTTCCTGATTACTTTCCATGAAAAATGATGTACAGGATGGCTTGTACTGTGCAATGGAGCGTGCCTGGGATACAGGAACCCCCACTGTGAATCACTTTACTTTTACATTTACCCTCCTGCACAGAGGCTTGTCTTACAAGCAACACATCTCTGGGAAAAGTGTTCTTATATCCTATCTAGCAATTCAAGTAATGGAAACAGAGATAGAGGGAGGACAGAAACGAAAAAAAAGGCGAGTCAGCTTTCTGTTTCACAACTCTTCAAGGAAAAAGTTTACCACCATTCATTCCTTTCCAATGCAAATTCTTTCTTCATAATATTTCACAAGCCACAAAGCTAAA
>VUQR01014853.1:0-10504 GCA_015108515.1 Hemichromis elongatus | reverse complement strand
GTTTAAAGTGACTGTGCATCCGGGTAGCAGTACAGTGTGGTGGACTGATTAAGAGAGCGTATCGCCTGCGGGAAGAAGCTCCTCCTCAGTCTGTCTGTGTTGGTCTTCAGGGAGCAGAATCGCTTTCCTGACCTCAACAGAGAGAACAGTCGGTTGCTGGGGTGGCTGAGGTCCTTCACAATCTTCCTGGCCTTGGTCCAGCACCGCTTGCTGTAGATTGAGTGCAGGTCAGGGTGCTCGGTGCGGATGATGCGCTCAGCTGATCGCACCACCCTCTGTAGAGCTCGTCTGTCCTGCATGGTGCTGTTCCCGAACCAGGTTGAGATGTTTCCCGTCAGGATGCTCTCTATGGTGCAGGAGTAAAAGTTCCTGAGCACCTTGGAGGACAGTCGGAAGTCTCTCAAGCGCCTGAGGTGGTAGAGATGCTGTCGGGCCTTTTTCACCACGGTGTTGATGTGACAGGACCATGACAGGTCCTGTGTGATGTGAACACCGAGGTATTTGAAGCTCTCCACTCTCTCCACTGGGCTCTCGTTGATGATGGGGGTCTTGTAGTTCCTCTCCTGCTTAGTGCTGAAGTCCACTATCAGCTCCTTTGTCTTGCTGACGTTCAGGAGGAGATTGTTCCTCTCTAAACTCTAAACTACTATAAAACTATAAATTTCTAAAATGGTAAAAAGCATTTCTCAGATGTGCAACATTGTAGGCTTTTGAAATCATTTTGTACAAGACTGAGACAATCACAGTGAAAATTGTTGGTGTTTATGCTTTTGTTTCAGCTGCTTGTTGATTTTCTCTCCTGAAAATTACATAAATCGTGTCAATCTGATAATATTTTTTAAGGTGTAAACATTTGAATACACCCTTATATAGGACCATCATGGGACACTTTTATAATTAATACTGCTGCTAATACTTGCATTAGGCAACACAATATTAGCCAGATAATACCCTTATGAAACTGATATGGGGTGCTTGGAGCAAAACAGATTAGAAGTCTTGAAATAAATTGACAAAAGGTAAACCTTATTTCAGTGTATTTAAGTAGGCATCTTAATTTGTGTGTTCACATACTACACAATAGAAATTTCTCTCTGTTTATACAGAGTGAGAAGTAGTTAAAAAAGTACTCTGTTTTCAAGTTGCCAAGTGATGATCCATGGTTCCTAGGTTGAATTTTATTCATAAAAATGTAAGTTGCACACATAAATATTCAATGGAGCACTGCAGCAAGTCATTGGCACATCCATGTACAGCAAGCTAAACATGTTCAAGGTCCACTGTAGCATAGGACGTTAATTTTAATATACTATATAAGAACAGCAATATAATGTGAGGACAGTCACTTTTGACTGTGATCACCTAATCGGACACAGAAACTATTTCAAAACACTTTAGCTTTACTTCAGTCCATACGGTGAACAGAAAGCAAAGCTAAATTGTCCTTTGTACTATTATGGTGAATATAGTCACATTACAAACTCCTAAACAGGTACAATAATAGACAGATTCTGGTTATCACAACTTATGTACCATTAGCTCTACATTTTTCCTTACTCTTCTTTAGGCTTTTTCCTTTTCTCCCTGTCTCTGTATAAAAGCAAAAGCATCATTAAGTATGTCCTCCATTTGTGATTATTGGTAGCAGAAAGAGAGAATGGACTGATGCTTACATCGTGTCTGTTTGAGCACTCAGACTGCTTTCTTACTACAAGTCTCATTTAGCCACTAGTTTAGCCACAGTTACACAGCACTTTTATCTTCGCCTTACATTCATCCGCGGGCACACACGCACACCACTGTCTATAGGAGAGTCCCAGCTGATGGGACTTTTCACGGTGCAGCTTTTTACCCTAGTTGCTGGCTGTATTTGCATCAGGTTTTTATGCAATGATGATACCTAAAAACTTCACTTTGAATTTCTTGTTGTGAAATAACAAAATAAATATGAAGCAATTTAATGGGAGGGGAACAAGACCCATTCAAAGCAAGCTGGCTTACTGAATAGTTTATATTGAAATGTACTTTAGGTAGAGATACGGTACAGAACTAAGGAGCTAAAGAAGACTGCTGAATAGCAGGTTCATATATGCATTGTTAGACCAGGAAGTGGGGAAAAAAAATCAAAATGAACACATCAAGTATATGACGTATGAATCACATTTTTTTAAATGTATGTGTAGCTCCCACAATTACAAGATGAATCATGAACAAATCATTTTTAATTTTACCGAAAATGAAAAGAAAAATTTAAAAGGTGTAAGAGAGAAATTCACCATTCGAAAAGAGATAAAACAGAGATATTGGATTCTTGTCTTCGTGTGGCACGGTTTCTTAAAACCTAATCACTAATCTGCTTTTACATGAGCAGTAATAACACATGAAACTCAAAGTGTACACAACAATTAAAGAGATTCGAGCTGATTAAAAGATGAAAAAACTAACTTCCCTGTCTCCTTCCAGGTCTTGGGAAATGAATTGCTGGTGGGCCACTCCACCATGTCATCTAACAGTCTCCTAAACGCTGCCTCACCTCACAGTCTACTGCTTCAAGCTGCCTTCAGCCTCCTGTTGCTACTCCTTCAAATCCCTGTCAATGAACGCTAAAGAGTGCAGGGGGCATGCCAAGGATTCTCCTGTAACAAGCAGATGGGAGGACCTGTGCAGTTCAGAGGAAGTGGACCATGTGGCGTTATTCCTCCCTCTAAATTTGTACAGCGTTTCTGTTCTTCTATTTTTCTGTCTAAATAGTCTGGTTCCACCTGTCAGAGTTCTCAGTCTGAGTGTGGGAGCCTTTTACAGACAGATTCCTGTCTGTGCATTTGTATATTATTGCGATCAAGCTGAAATGAAGTGACGGTACTGCTTCTGTGGACTAGCTAAGTTTTCAGCTATCTCTGTGTATCTCTATTCAGTTATATATAACAAATGTGTATGATATTTAGACATGAAGTATGTACTGTGAAGATTTGTATTATAAACAGAGGCTCTTGTTTAAATATGGTCTGAAAAATGACTGGGGAAAACTCTGCATGTGCTCTGTGTTCAATGGATAAAGTGTTCAGGAAGCTGCTGGAGAAGATGGGGCAATAATACCAGTCTCTTCAACTGAGTGAAAGAGGACCATTATATCTCACCAATACTGGAATTGTCGAGTGACCAAGACACAACAGAGCTGCATTTCACTCAGACATCCTGGACTAACGCACTGATTCCAAAAATGTCTAGCACAAATATCAAGAAGAGAGGTGGCGAATAAGAGAACATAAGAAAAACCTTGACATTATCGTCATCTTTTCCATCAAAACTGTCCCTTTCTCAAGGTCCCTAGCAACATTTCGCTTTTTATCGCTAAAACCTCAGAAGCTGTTGAAAGAAAATATAAGTCCTTGGTCTTTGTCAGCGAAGGTGAGTTCTGGGACTCAAAAGGAAATAACCAGAAAAGTTGAGACTCTTTACCTGTAGCTGCTGTGCGTTGTTTTTGTGAGTGTAATGCCCCTTTGTTTCTCATTGTGTAAGTGACCATTTCTATATGAAGCTCTGAATTTTTGTGCCAGAGAACAAAGTGAATGGTTTTACTTATTGAGTGCCACCAACACCAGTAGGGAGCCTGTTAGAGATTTGACAGTAATGAATGATTCAGTATTTCCTGTTCTGGGAACATGCCAACCAGAGCAAATAAAAGTTCTCCGATCATTATGAATACATTTTGCTATTATTCAACCTTTTCTAATTAAATTAGCAATGTTTAGTTCTGATGAATTTAACACTCTTAGCTTATAATTTCACTCCATAATTTTACACTCACCAGAGTTTGAGAACCACTGACACCTAAACTAACAGCCATAAAACTTATGAGGTACAATCAAGTGATTAGTAAGAAGATAACAGGATTTACATAATAATACAGCCCCTTTGGACAAAGTCTGATCTGTCTTAAGCTGATAAGTTGCTTCATATTGGAGATGCTGTCCTTATATCTTACTTACTTGCTTTGAATTCTTTAATGGCCCTTTGAAACTAATTTCAAAGGCATTCAATATATTAATTATATGTACTTAAATACCTTAAATATCTGAAAACTATATTGATTTTTGCTGCACTTACTAGCTATTACCAACAGTAGCTACAGCTAGTAAGCTACATGTTACTGCCAAAGACTAAATAGGAAAATACAAAAATTCAATAATTTATTATGCCGGCCAGAAGGACCATCATAGCTGAACATGCTGCAACATATATATTTTTTAAGGAAGGCCCTTATTAATAAGAGGCTCAACAGAGTACACACACATACACAGACTGAAGCTGCTGTTATGCTCAGCAGTAAAAGCAAAGTCTGGCTGATTTGCTGATTTCTGCTGACAGTCACTATAAGCGCTCATCCTTTGTCAGTATTTACATGTTGCATTTGGTTTAAACAGAAAATTATCGGTATTCAATAAATAAGCTGTGACATAAAATGCTAAATTATCTTGTTGTTAGCCTTGTAAATACTGCAAAATGCATTAAATTTGCATATATTTATGGAATATAACGAATGCCAACATGTTTTTGTTGATTTACTGCATACAACTGGCTAAATGAACGTATGTTTGCTCATAACTGCGTGCAAAATGAACCATTACAAAACACTGATATGATAAAATTCAGTGTGCTTTTCACTAATACTAATCAGAAGCTTGGTGGTTTGACCTCTGGCTCCGTTAGTCTCTTTCTATCTTGGGGTGAGACACTGAATTCTGAATCCCCTGATGCATTAATTGAAGGGAATATTTTATACAAAGTGCTTAGGCATAAAAAAGTCTGTGTGTATAAAGAAAATGCATAAGTGCTCAAAAGAAGTAGAAAAGTAATATATAATTGCAGTCTATTGGCCATTTTGGCAAAAAAAATAAATCCATTTTGTCTCATAATTTAAAAAATATCTTCACAGCAACACATTTTTGTATTAAATAAATCTTTGGGAGCAATGGCAACACATAAAAATGAGACTAACTACTTTTTTAACTATCAAACTTTGTTATATTTTTAATAATAATTAATATTTACTCTTAAAATTATGCAAAGTTACAAGTTTAGTTATTGCTAATGCCCTACTATCCAATTAACAACAAAATTCCCAAAGATATTCAAGATTAACATTATGATTTACAAAACCTATATGTTAATATTGAACCAGAACACCATCTCAAAAGAGATTCCTAATCTGCAGAGTTTTACTTTCTGATTAAAAACAATTTAGAAAAATAATCCCACATAGCAGAACTGCCATACAATGTTATTTTTTGCATTATTTCTACATCTCTTTTGTTCTTTCTATGCCCTATATGTATCTTTTATTTTAAATAATTAAAAATAAACATAGCACTTTTCACCTAAAGCACACATAAAAGAACGATAGGCTGAAAAAGCTGATCTATATAAAAGTTAATTTTGATGAGAACACATAATCAGGTAAATCCAATTTGTACAAGACACAGAGTTATGACTGCAGATGAGAGTCCCCACTCATGATAAAAAATGTATAGTCTACAAAGCTCTTTATCAGAAATAAATGAAGAATACAACACTCATTTGCATCATTGTGCAGTTACACCGTAGGAATGTATAACGAAGTCAGGGGAGTGACCTCCAACGTACTGCATGGTAGTGAGGAACAATGCTCATTTAAAAATTAATGTGGACGATAAACAGATTGCTGTGATTATATCAGAACTGCTCAGCTGATTTATACCACACTCATTACCCCATGAGTGATGCATTTTCATTTTCACTGTGCAGCGTTGTGGAAAAAAACAAACCTAGTTTAGAATCATCTCTTATCCCTGATGACCCAAAATACAATTTGTCAAACTGGAACTTTGCTTCTTGTAATATTGGTCCCTTAATATCTACAGGGCCATAAAAAAAATCCTAAAGAAAGTTTAATGGATCTCCAAAAATGTCAAATGCACACCTCCACATGAATAGAGCTTACGTGTTCACTCTTGCTGTGTTTGTCAGGGGATAAATTTGTTCCTTGTAGCATAGCTTCTTTTGCAGTCAAAAAGATAGCAATTTCCTTAAATATAAAGCAGTCAGCAATTCACCTTTTATCCTACATTGACTTCCCACAGACAACTGTGCTAAATTATAGCCTCCACGGGCAATAGCCAGTTTTAACTGCCTACAACTTTTCTGTGTAGGGAGTGAATGACTGGAAACTTATTATTGGACACTTAATTTTTATTTTATTTATTTATTCATTTACTTTTTACATATAAAGATATATTACAAACAAACAAACAAAGCTAATGAAAGCTGTTCAATGTATTTCGACAAATGCATCCCGCTTTTACTTTACACGTCGTGTTTTCTATGTCAATGCCACCAATGCTTGCTGAAAAATGGCTGAAAGTCAATCCCACAAACACTACAACTTGGGTAGCTGAAACCAGAACGCTATATTAGAGCACTGTAGTGTGTAGAATAATAGAGATTAACTATAATTTAAATATTTTAGCATAAAAGTAAAGGTCTTTTTTCAGGAAAACAATGTTTTGGATGTTTAGCGTTCACATTATAGAGCAATGTTTTATATTGAAGCGTTCAAATCTACAAGTGGCCAGCTGTATCCTTGGGTGGGATCCTGGGAACTATGGGAACAATGGCCTGTCTGCAGCTTGTCAATAACAAAAGCACAAATGTTTAAGTGTACTTGGTACCACCTTGGGTAACAGGCTAATGGCATTTTTTCTTAATTGAAACATTAGACCTGAATTGGAATCAGACTGAGAGGCCACAGACTCTCATAGTTTTTGGCAGTCTGGGATGTCCTCTCACCTCTGATAGAAATCATACATTATTCCAAGGGAGGCAGGAGACACTGAGTCTGACTGAGCAAACTGAGGTGGTCTGGGCATTATTCTCGGATGCCTTCCATGTTAGCCATGTCCATGGGAGGAGATGCCAGGATACACTGGGTAGATTGTGTCATTCAACAGGACTCTATTCAGTTATATGAAAAACTAAGTCCACCCTTACTGCTTCCATAGGAATTAAGAGGGTAAATAGCAGAAAAGGACTGCTAATAAAGTGGATTTGATCAACTTCTTAATCAGCAAATGTGACCATAGTCTTCCCAAGCCTGGGAATTCCAGCAAATGCGAAATGAGAAACTGTGGATAAAACCCAAAAGCTACAACTATCTCAAACTACACAGGCCTGTATAGCACCTTAAATGTTAAAGTTCATGTAAAGCTTAGAAAAAGCAGGCAACCACATGTCAAAAAGTCCAGCCTGTGGCCCTTTGCTGTGTGTCTTTCCCCTCAATAATGTTGTTTTTTAAACATATAATTAAATATAATATTTCAGCTGTAGAGTGTCACAAAGCAATGCTTAAAGATCTTTTGTCTGCAATTGTCTTCACTGATGTTATCAGTGGGCAATCATAAGAATATGATGGATTTGACAGACAACTTATCAAAAAACATGATGATTGTATCTGATGTAAAAGCAGAATCATAAAAGAGATGAATAAATAAACTCTGCAATAGAACTTCTATAGTTTACATAAATCTTTAAATTAATGTTCATACTTTTAATTTAGGACATAAAAGTGATAATGCATTACTTGAAAATTAATTGTTACCTGTTTACACCAAGGAATTCTTATTATATTCATTATTACTAATTATAGCAACTTAATACATTTCTCAAGTATGTGCTAGAAATCCATTTGCTGCTCACTTAACACATTTCAAAACCCCACTTGTGTTATACAGTGCCTATTGTAAACTAGCTTATAACTCTCACTGCCTGTGAAGACAATATATTTTGTTCACTATGCTGGTTTGAAGATTTTTATTTTTTTTTCAGATTAAATATGATTTAGCATTTGGGTCAGTAACCCAATTTGTGGTAGTCAGATTGGCTTCGCTAGATCGAGAATCTGCCTTAAAAATTGGGCAGGAAAAAATATCCTGAAACACAAAACAAAGGAAGACATATGATGTTTTCCCCTCTACATCTAACCTCATTCCTTTCTAATATGTCTGTATTTTTCTGCAACTTTCATGTGTTTGGGACTATCACTTGGAGTCATTCACCCCTTTTGCCCTTGCCCCTCCGTACACTGCAGTTTCTACCCAGCGGTGGCTCTGAATCGAACAGCAATCAATAACAACAATCAAATTCTGCCCTAGGGTGTTAAAGCCTCTTGCAATTTACCAGTGGATCATTTTACCTGCATCAAATCAACACAAAGTTTCACTTGTAGTATTTTCAAACTCCGTGAGGTTACAATGTTATTTTGTCGTGTGTTTGTCTTCTGTTTCTAAGGTAGACTGAGACTGCTACCTGCAAATAACTGCTGTAGACACAGAAGAAAAATATATTAATGGCTCACAATGTTATCATGACATTTTTTTTCATTTAGCCTTTCAAAGGTATAATGACTTGTTTTTGCAATTTTACTTCCACAGATAAATGTGACAAAATCTTTCACAGAAGTATAAATGTAGCTGTAAATAAACTCACTCAAAAGCAGAGTTACAGAGTAGTTAGAGCTATTCTCCACGTTCACTGCTGAAACTAAATATTTTTTCTGCTATAAATTTACCATTATGCATTTGAAAGAAACAGTCATTAAAGTATAATATTGGGATTTATTATAAAAATGTAAATTTAAAATATATGTAATTGACAAAAATCATTTTTAACTTACTAGGAAATACATTTTAAATGCAATATATTCATTGTAAATTTCAAGGGAACAGTGCGATTTCTGGGCACCGCTTCATCTCAGTGGTTACCCACATGCCACATGGTCAGAGTGCAGTGGTCAGGGTCAAAGTCAAGCCCGTGACCCTTTGCTGTGTGGCTTTACCCTCTGTCCTATCTATCTTCACTGCTTCACTATCCAATTAAAAAATAATGCTTTTTTTTTAAAATATAAAACTAAATATAATATTTGATAGATTAGAACAAGGCAATGCTTAAAGATCTTTTGTGTACACTTGTCTTTACTGATATTATCAGTGGGCAAACTGACAAGGGGGATAAATTTGCCGGTTTTCACTGCATAGAGGATGATTCAAACTTATTTCTATGAGTTTGCATATTTATCCACATGAGCGGTTATTTCTTTAACCAACCAGACATATGACCAGCTGCAGTCACATCCACACCTACTGTTGATTTGTAATAACCACATAGATAACATGATTGTCTTTCACTTGTGTAAAAACTAGAGCACCTGAAGAAAACAGCGAATGTAAAAACGCCGCACAAAAAAGCCTCAAGCAAGTTCAAACCCAGAATCTCCTCACTGCGTCCCCTATGCCCCCAGTATATTGTGTTCAGATTTTTAATGAGTCAGACTCGCTATTACTAATCTGTCTGAAAAGCATCACTGCAAGAGTCACAACAAGGAAATCTAATGCAGGTCATTATTATACTGGACTGTGACATTTGCCAGCCAGACAGTATGACAATGAACAGACACTGTTATATTTTATTACCATAATATGAAAAATACACAGATTTTCTTCATACATCCTCCATTCTATGTCACTCTATTCATAAAGATTTAGTTATTCTGGTTAAGATGATTTTATAAGGGGCTGTGTCTGCATAAAAAATAAGTAAATTAAATAAATTAAAATATAGTTCTTTCTGAGGGTGTTATCTTTTGTTGAAACTTTATATCTTTTGCTGGACAGACTTTTCTTTTATAAAAACTTTCTTTGGCTGACTTTGACAAGTCTGGGCAAAAGAGTGCACATATGAGGACAAGTAGCTGCAGTGTGAACTGCTTTGTCCGCAAGCATTTACTTTCCAAACCAAAATTATAGGTTTTAAACCCATCCAGACCATAGACACATAACTATGGAGCAGTTTATTATACTGCATCATACAAACAGTAGACATAATAGCATGAAAGTTTTAGTTAGAGTCAAATGCTAATAGATGACAAGGGGAAGAACTACAAAATAGCAAATCCAGTTTTGGTCTACAGACCAATTAGTATCAAGTAAAAGAAGCCATGAGCATAAGTGGTGATGATAAGGCGTAGGTAGGAATCTTATATAATTGTCATATGAAACCAAAAGTAACTGGATTACATATGCAATGTAAAATGTGAAACATGTCTTCATAGGTTAAAAAACAGTGTTGCACAGCTTGTTGTATATGCACACCTCTAATTCTACGTGTATATTTACTTTTGTCCTCTCGTATCTGTGCTTCAATACAAGTCTGCTTAATCATGCCTATGTGTGTAAAGCCTGTAGGTACGGAAGCGTAGAGCTGCCACCAAAGCAAAAGAAAAAAAAAGAGCTTTATCACATTATAATGTGAAAAGTTTATTGTTCTAACAATATACTTTTCATGTTTGTACAATATAATATTTATATTGTACGAACACAAAAGGTTTTTGTTATACATGATAATTCTGTACATTGTAATAATGTGTTAGTATATTGTACAACCATGAAAAGTATATTGTTAAAATAATAAACTT
>VUQR01014852.1:2513-29345 GCA_015108515.1 Hemichromis elongatus | reverse complement strand
TATATTAACACAAGAGAGAACATATAGGAAAAAATAGCGATCTTTCAGCAGTCATGCTGTCCTCAATGACTGTGGTGAAGGATCTCTCGGGTTGTATATACGAGTCTGTGTGTGTAGAGTCATGTTAGCAGGAGTGTGTGAAGCAGGCAGTTGGTCTGCTATCTGTCACCGGATCTTATCTCGGTGTCCAGATACAGACAGGAGCTCTGCTGGTTTGTGAGGGCAGCAGAGAGGACCGCTGCTTCAAGACAGTCACAGTTTCTTATCCACAAACTCGGCACCGCGCTGCTCTGCAGATCGCCGTGCTTCCGATCGGCCTACTTTCCTATGCGACTGTCGCTCTGTCAGTCTAAAGTTGGGAGGACAGCTGAGCAAAATGATTACATTATGCATTAAATATGCTGCAGTGTCCAATTTTTCATTTTTCTCCTTTGTCTCCTTCAACCTTCTTTCTCCGTCCTGCTTCTTTCTAACAGATCCGATGGGAGAAGAACATCACGCTTGGAGAACCTCCTGGATTTTTACACTCATGGTGGTGGTATGTATACACTGATCTGCACTTTTTTGTTTTTCTTGGCTACATACGTTTTTTTTTTTTCAGTAGTTCACATGTATACTGTAAAAGTACCCTTAATGGAATGAAAGACTGTGCAGAGGTGGAAAAGGACAGTAATTGCAGGGAATGCTAAGTGCATCATCTCACACATGTTTAAATGCTGCACTCCTGGCATCCCTCTGACTGACAAGTGAGTTAACGTCCCCTGGTCTGTTATTTAAACTGCTTTTTTATAACTCTCATTGAAGTGTGCAATGCTCAATTAGAGTCAAACTCTGAGACAGATCCTCTGTCCTGTGACAGTGTTTATAGTAACTCCAAACTGAGTAAAAAGCTGGCTGTAGGGAGATACAGTGTATATCTGTTATCCTCCAAAATGAGGGTAACATCACATATTTTTACACAGTCTGCCTGAGGAGATGTTGATAGTGTTGTAATGGGCTGTACACATGTGAAGTGTGAAAAATTGGGTAAAAAAATGAAATTAACAAAGAGTTGGAAAGACAGCTCAGTGGTTGTGAGTACCAGATGTTTGGTTTTCCGAATATTCAGTGACAGCGTAGACACTCTCTGTCCAGTGCCAGAAAGGGGTTTCAGAAATTTAGATATATTTTTTATAATTTAGCATCTACGATTGTCTGCAGTGGATTGTAAATCAAATAATCAAGATGTGCATGAAGTGCAGACGTTCAGCTTTAATTCAAGTGGTTTTACAAACGTTACCTCATTAACTGTTTAAGAGGTTTTGTACATGGGCCTCCATTTTTCAGAGGCTCATATGTAATCAGACCGCAGACTGACGAGCAGTCTCTTGGCCAGGTGAGTTCTTTTTTTTTCATGACAGATTGAGCAGATAAGCGATCTGCTGCTGATTCCAAGCGTTAAGCTTGAATTTGGTATCTGTTCTCTGGAACTTTCACTTTGAGGTCCAAAGAAGTGTTGATGCACGTGAAGTAAGCTATCACTGAGCCGAAAAAGCAAAACACACCTATAAGAGGGACAGAAAACTTCAGCAGTACCAAAGGCCTGAAAAACCACAGAAGACAACTTAATGATTCTGAGGTTCTTTACTTGGTTATGGACGTGTGGAGAGATCATTATTAGGAGGCAGGAGTACTACTTTCAACATCTGGGATCAAGACGTCGTCAGAAATGGAAATCAAAGTGCAAACCACTGGTTACACCCAAGATATGACTTGACTTGGCCAGAAAGCATCTAAGAGTGGAGAAAGATAGTTTGGATAGATGAAACCCAGGTTAACTTTTACCAGAGTGATGGGAGGAGAAGAGAAAAAGGAAAGGAAGAGCTTATTACCTGTCAAACGCGGTGGAGGCATGTCTTGGGCATGTATGGCTGCTAATGGAATCACGTCACTAGTGGTTACTGATGACATGACTGCTGATAAAGGTAGTAGGTAGTATTTTGAAGTATACAGTACGTGGCTATACTGTCTGCTCAGATTCAGACGGAAGTTTTGTTTCTGAATGACTTCCTATCTCACCTGCACCTCTGTTGGATACTGTACAGAAAGGTTATGGCTGCAGTGTTTTTGTAAAAAGATCCTTGAAATGTGTTTGATCTGTTGGTGTTTTTAGGATGACTCAGGTATGACTCCGATAAGGAGTGCGGTTTTTGTCACAGCATGCCACGACCTCGCCTGCTGGCAATATCAGCGTCTTTGTTTTGTTTTTTTTTAAACCCTGGCATGCACTTGACCCTTCACCTCCTTCTGTGCCCCCCGCCCCAGCTGTCTTGCGAGGAAGCGAGCCTCCCGGTTTGAAAACCTCTGCTTTGTCATCAAGCTTGTTTGGCCTGATGCTCTATTTAATGGAGCAAGGCTCTGACGTGGGCAGTGCCTCTTTTCTTTCAGCTCTTTTAAACAAATCTGTCAGATCTCTTAATGCTGGGTAAATAGAAGACAGTTTTTTTTATCTGGTTGGAAGAACAGGGTCAGTGGAATTACAGCCTGGCACGTATCGTGTTTTTCTCTGTGTCTGAATTAGAAGGAATAAGAACACCCAAAAGTAGGATTTCCCCTTTCCGCTTGTCAGACAGCTAATAGAAAATCCAACTCTAATGCGAAGAGGGAGAGAAAACAGGCAGGGCAGAAGAAGCTGGGTAGCTGGAACGGACGCAGACAAAGAATCGAGCAGGCAGAGCATCAAGGAGGTTGAGAGGCTGAATCCTCAGCAAGGCAGCAGGAGAGGCAAAGAGAAGGGATAAGAGGTTTGACAGGGCCTGCTTTGTTTGTCATTCATGCTATCCCGCTCATCCCCAAAGCCCCCAGCCGGCCCTGTGTAATAAACCCGGACATGCGGCTTCGTTCATTCATCTTCCAGGCCCCAGTGTGTGTTGTGATTGTGTAGCCTGTTGACACGGTTCATAATGGCCCTTAAAGAACCTGGCTTCTCTCAACCTGACAGCTCTCAATTGGATCACTACCAGTAATACTGACAGAATGACATACACAAACATACAGTGCAGCCCAAGTTTGCTCTTGCCTGAACCAATAAGAGTGCTCAGGGAGCTGTGTGTGTGTGTGTGTGTGTGTGAGGGAAATGGAAAGGGAAAAAGAGCACTTTTAGTGTATTTTAACTGTTCTGATATATTTCAGTAGGGCGGGATATGACTGTGTGTGTGTCAGAGAGCAGTTGGAGAGTAGGCTGCTGATTAGCCATGCAGGGCAGGGCAGGCTGAAGTGTAGTATGACCTAGCTAAGGGGCGTCTGTCTGGGCCACGCAGCACGTGGACATGGATACTCAGTGTGAGTGGGGTCTGGGGGGTCGGCTGTGGGAGGAGAAAGAGGGCGGAGCCCCCTGTCCAACCCTAAACCAGCCGGCAAACACCACCCCACTCCAACCTCCAGCCTCCCCCAAAACAAAAGCTCCAGATGGTAGGAAAGCCACCAGCCTCCCTCATCCCTCACCCTTCTCCCCCCCCTCCTCCCTCAACCTTTGTCTGGAGGCCTGTCCCTTTGTTTGCGGAAGAGAGACCCCCGAATGGATTAACTCTTTACATTCCAGCCTCTTTTGTGTTAAAAAGCCAAATCTAAGACCCCGACCCCACAGCCACCCCGGCCCCCTCCCCCCTTTAGTGTCTCATTGGGGCTTTCTTCCCTCTGTCTTTGCCTCTATGGCTGTTTCCTGTAGGGCACCGTTGGTGGGTGGGTGGGGGGGGCTTCAGAATAAGAGCGTGGCTCTAAGAAGGGGGAAGGGGAGGGAGGCTGGTAGTGGGGGTCACTCATCCACGTCTGTTGTTATGGGTGGACGGATAAAGAAAAGGCTCAGTGAGGGCTGCAGGTGTTGATTGTGTCATTAGCTCGCTCTCTATTGGCCAGCGCTAGTTGTCTCCTCCTTATCCCAAAATCGATTGCTTTAACCAGTTTTCACTGGATGGCCACTGAATCCTTCTTCATCCCAGCACACACACACGTGCACATACACAGCCTCACCACAACAACAGTATGCACTGTAGAGGGATCTTCTGTGTGATAGCCTCTAGCTGAAATTCTTGTTTGTGGGGGCAGAGCAAACAAAGTGAGAGTAGCTATCCGATGCTCCCAAATGTCTGGACTGTTTTTTGACATCCTTCTGTATCTCATTCTCTTTTGTCATCTTGTGTTTTTTTTTTTTTTGCCTAAATCATCATTTATTCTAACATTTGATTGCTTTTTTTAAAGTGAATACTTTCAAACTGTAAATATTTGCAATTTCTAATTTAAAAAAAATTGTTATTGACGGTCTCATGGTCTATATTCCAAAGCGGAAATAGAATACATCTAAATAAATAAGCTACTTTTTGACTGCTCCTCTACTCATAAGCGGTCACCCCAGTGGGTAGCTCAGCATATTTTGATTTGTCAGAATTTTTAAAATTGGCTGGGTTTTCCTGTTTCAACCCCCACGGGATCTGTGTCTCCTTCCAGGAACAGGGAAGTGACACAAACAGGGGATTTTTTTTTAATTTTTGGCTGAATAGTGGTGGTAAATACATGTAAATATAATTCATTATTAATGCTAACGTCACTAGCAGTGAAATCCTCTACAGCGACAGAGACCTTAACAGCAGTGATAGTTGTTTGGTGGTATCATGAAGTGTAAAGACAGAACAAGGACGATTAAACAAGGATGCGCCTAGCTTGCTTGCTAACGTGCTAGCTAGCTAGCTTTGTGTCATAGACATATGCAGTCTTTTTAAATTTAAGAAGTCTGTAGTCTATAGACTCAAAGTTTTAGTAAAAAGTTCAATATTTATGAGTTACAAGTTCAAAAACAAAGTCTTAGTTTCAGTGGTGATGGCCAAGAAATGCTCGACACTACCACGAGGAATCAGCACTTTATTATTAATTACACTTTATACAGTGGAAACCTGGAAAATCTGAAAAACACACAGTTTCTGTTTCTTGGTGCAGCGAGCTGAATTTAAATTTGCACAGGTTTCCCTTTTCTTTAAAGATATTTCATGTTGTGACTACGCTATAAAATTTTTTTGGGCAATTTGCAGTCTTACTTTACTGAAGTAATCAAAAGGGTCGCTTACTGAACTTAAATTGGTTCAGTCCAGAAGAACTAGCTCCGGTCACAAAGGCTTAGAGACTGCTTGGCAACCATCTGGCAACCACCAGTTGCTAAGAGAAAATGCGTATTCCCTGATTGATTGGTGAGTGGTTGCTGGCAGTCACTAGGCGATATTAACAAAGAGGCTGATTTCACTGCATTGATTCGACATAGCGGCCGCCAGCACCCTCGCCAAGTGGTAGGCGAATATACATTTTTGCCAATTGGTTTCCAGGCCTGTGTGGTGGGGTCTAACTTTCAGATACTACTCTGTCGACCAACTGCAAATGTTTGTGAAATCAGGGAAAGCTGAAAGAATAAAATGTTGGGATTCCTAGAAAGACAAAATGTTTCCTATTAGCCGTGTCATGACAGTTCTACCCCTCTGCAAGGAGAGAAAGCCCAAATGTCTTTGCTATTACTGAGTAATTATTCTGGGCATCATTAAGCTTGTAACTCTGCCTTAGTCACTGCCTCTGTGACTGTTGTTCTCTGTGAGCGGGCTCTTTGTCTTTTGGTCTCAAGTTTGACAGCTTAATTTTTCTTGTAGGTCAGGTTTGTTTTGCAGGACGTTCTTCAGTCACAGTTTCTGTATTAATTCACCATTTCCAAAGGCAGGCCTGTGACAGTCAGGAAACCTGTTCAGGGTGTAACTGGCCTCATGCCCCTCTCTGCTACCCAAAATAGAGAATACGTAGTGTTGAATGTGCACATGTAGCATTTCTGATTTATAAGGCATGATGATGTTCCTCTTGCTTGATAAATGCGCTGGTGGCTTGTTTTTATTTTTTTTTATACTCGTGCCGCATCCTGATCTCCATCGCTGTCTTAATTTTTATTTCGTCTCCCTGCAGAGTGACCAACAGACCGAGTGACGCACACAGGATTAAACCAGCTACCAGCAGCCTGCGTGGCTGTCTTTCAGTGTCTTTGTTTACTCTCTTTATTGTAATGGAAAAGCACATTGTAACCACTGGCTCTGTGAGGCCACAGTTAATTGCAAATAATTATCGTGATGGCATTTAATTTTAGTAATTGTCATCTTCTGGACGGCTGGACGCTAATCCTTTCCTCCTCCTCTGTTCAGGATACAAAGAGCGTGTGTTTGTGTGCGCTGGCCATGCTAGCTCGTATATTTTAGTCTCGTTTCTGATTTGAATAAATAAAAGAGTTTATATGACCCCCAAGCTGTAATTTAAATCTCTCCTGTGACTCTTCAAAGTAAGAGCTGTTAAACTTTGCATCCTTTGTACAGAGTTGTGTGGCTTAAACCACCAGTTACATCCCATAATACTATAAAGAGCTTCCCATGATGAGATGATTAGATTGAAATGATTAGATAATTGGATAGAAATTTTACTATAACAAGGGTGTGCAAGATTTCTCACAGATTGCTGTTGCTAATTAACTGCAAATGTTGACTTCCTAGATCATTTCTACAGATTAGTTTTCCTGAAAAGGATGGCACAACAAATGTGTGTTATTCTTCTAAATGTGGGTGGTGCTATATTTTAAAAAAGGGGAAAAAAGGAGCCAGCAATGGTCACATCCCAGATATACCTGGATTTGGTCCTACAGATGCACTGAAGCTGCCCTAAATTGGGTTAATATTAGAAAGATTTTGCTTGTTAATCTAACACCTCCTCATATTTTCTGCCTCTTCCTAAACAGAAAAAGTGTAAACCCTCAGAAATAATATCAGAAAAATGAAAGTATTTGTTTCCGCGTTTAGTCCTCTCCACCAGCGATCCTCCTTCAGATTATGCAGAGAGACGGAATGAGATTTGCCTGCGCCGGCTCAGACAGATGCAGGTCAGCTGTTCAAATCGTAATATATTTCAGACTTCACAGGCCAGGAGATGTTAGATCACCTTCCCCTACCCCTGCGACTGCACCTGGTTGTGTCTTTTCTGTAACAAACTGTAACCCGCGTCCCATTTCATTTCCCCGAGAGCTGATTGGATTTGCGATGGTCGCGCCTTCACACCGCGCCTCGTCTCTGACAGAGCAGCAATCTCTTTAACACCAACCGATAGATATGATAATGTACACTGGCTTTATTGTCAAGTGACAGAAGGGCGGCACAACACACGCACGCACGCACACGCACCATGTGTTCGCCACCGGCTTTGCACAGTCCCGCCCCGTTCCTCGGTGCCCTCCTCTTCTAGAAGGGACCACAACGCTCACTGAACGCCTCAGGGCACCGACTCTACCTTTTAATCTTTAAATACTCTAATAACACATTTCTATTTTAGTTCAGATGCTTTGAAAGGTTGGTACCTTGTGCTACGGGGTTCAATTTTATTGTTTATTGTTCGTTTTTATTTTTAGGACACCTATTGTTGCACTCTGGTTTCCTTGATGCCCTTAAAAAAATAAAAATCAAAGGACACTGAAGGAATGTGTAGATCGCTGATCAACAATGTTCAATAATAACTACATTCAAGAGATAATAACACTGAAGCATGAGAATTTCGCATCCCATGCAATGAAAAATGACCAGTATGTGACAGGGTGCTGCCGAGCCACTCTCTGACAGTTACGGGTGATCAGCTAATATTTTCTGCTCCATTTCGCAGTCTGTCACATCAAGTGTCACGGCTGTTCCCAACATCAGCACAAAGAATGCATGTTAGAGTTTATTTGCACCTTTAAGTGGCAGGAAAAAAATCCTCTCGTGACTTCAGCATTTCTTTTTTTTTTTAATATTCTGTCCGTGAAGTCAGCATCGAGGAGAAGCAGCACTCCTTTATTTCAGCGCATTAATTAAGGGCCCATTTGGAGCGGGACCCGGTGGCCTCCGATGCCCTGAAGGAGTTGGATTGGTCTAATTAACTAATATGAACACTGCTGATTGGGCAGTAAGTAACATAATCAAAGCTGATTGGTCAATAACCTGTTGGTCACCGGGACAGGCCGAGGGGAACATTTGGAGGTGCTTCCTGGTAATTTGGACCTGAGCTGCTGGCTGGACTGTGCGATAGTGTGGAGACGCCTATTGTGTGTGTGTGTGTGTGTGGTTGGAAATGTGCTGAGATTTTCAATGGTTTTTAAAGCAAAATTGATCAAATCTGATGCGCTTACTACAAAATATTCTTTTTGTGTGACTAGTCAGACAAAATAAGCAAATTAAAGATGTCAGCCTTTAAAATTTTGATGACAGTAGAGACACTGATCAGCAGATTTATCAATACTGAAAATAATTGTTAGTCACAGCTAACGGTTGTCATCGTCAACCACATTGTCAGGTCTTATCACATGCTCTGCCGTTTCTGTTGGACGCCCTTTGATCAGATAATTTCTCGTTCATATCATGTAGTTGTTCATTTTGAAACACATGTTCTTAGAAACTTTGGCTGATTCACGGGCCAAGAATCAGCCAAACACACTGATGCTTTGGTTCATCAGTGCCGTTTAATGTTCCTTGAGACAACATTGAAAAGTGCTGTCACCTGAGCTCATGACTCATACTGACATTGACGGCTTCTTGGTTTATTTTTGAAAAAGTTTGTTTCAAGCTGAGGCATCAAAAAAATCATTTTATACCTTCTCTGCTTTTTAAATATCAAGATGATATTGTTCTGCTTCTGTTAACACCTCTGTTTTAACCACTTTTTGCCATGAACCTGGTGTGTCTGTGGCTCACAGATGAAAGTGTCTAACTGCTGTCGCTGTCCTGTGTGCACAGTGTATTCTGGGATCTGTACTGCGCTGCCCCGGACCGGAGGGAGACGTGCGAACATTCCAGCGAGGCCAAGGCTTTCCATGACTATGTGAGTGAACTTAACCAACCCTCCCGCGGTGTACAAGTACACACACATCCACACGCTCGTGAGCACCCACGATCACACAGACCGTGCATCAGAAAGAAGGGACTATCCTGTTTGAGATAATGCTGCTTGTTCTTGTTTTGACACGTTTGTGTTTCTTACCGTCTGAACGTCTGCTCTTCCTGGTTGCAGCCTCCGTTTCTGGAAAGGGCTCGCTGCGAGTCAGACGTCTGAAATGGCGTGCTTTTGAAAAATGCATCACTGTGAACACCACTTGTATATTTTATGGGAAAGCCCTTAGACTTCCATCTTTGAATTTTTTAATCCAACAGGGTGTTTGTGGCAACGTTCAATATTTAACTCAGTCTGACTGATTACGTATATTTTTCCTATCAGCTGCCTCAGCGGTGCAGCTTAGCTGGTGGCCAAGCTTCCTGTTCTAGTGAATCTGTTGCCGAGGTTAAAGGTCACTGTACTGCTTGGCTATTTATCGGTCCACTCGTGGCTTCAGTAAAGGTCAAATCACATGAAGCAGCTGGCTCATCGCACCAGCACATCTACACACACATTTGCACACAATAGCTGCTTATGGTAGTTGTGATTACAGAGGATGGCCTGGGTGCTGCAAGGTCAGGGTCTGGGCCCCTCGTGACCCCCGTCTTCTTCTTGCACAATCTGACCAGTATATCAAACCTGCACGTTTTCTGCTGGCTGGCACGAAACAAGCAGTTGTTTTCTTGTGACTGCCCACCACTGTCTTCTTTTTCAAATTGGCTTTCTGTTCTTTAGCTGCGAGGGTTTTCTCTTTTGGCTTGTCCACACTATGATAAATATTTGCATCATGCCGCGTGGTGTATATTTGAGTAAGGATTACACGGTGTGCGGATGTCGACTGGACAGACTGCTTCAACTGTGAGATTATCGTTCCACCCGGGCAGAAGTTAAACCTGAAATGGATTAGAGGTGCGATTCTCGCCATCCGAGTTTCATTCAGGCCGTTTTAGCTCGTAGCCTGTCACCCGTCCAGTTGAACTCTCTTATGAGGTTTGACGGCAAAAGTGCGAGTGCTTGTCAGCTGAACAGATTACATCTGTCGTGCATGTACTGTGCATGTCTGCGTGGGCACTAGTTGATGTGTGCGTCTCCTCGCCTGTGTGTGTGCATGTGTTGGACCACCATAAGATTAATTACATGGTTAATTAAACCTAGTAGTTAATTAAATCTGACAACTGTGTCTAATTAATCTAAATGCCATATAATTTCCTACACCTTTCTCCAGAGGTAGGCCAGCTGGATACCTGCATGTCAGCTATTTAACGGCTCTGGTTTGACAGCCCTGGTCAATATATGTCTGAACCTCTGGCTCAAAATTCTGCCAACCTGCCGACGTATTTTAAACGTGTTTCAGTCTTTGTTTACATAAATTGGTCAGCTGAGAGTCCGAATCCCTGCTGCTGACCCTCAGCATTGGACTGCATAGACAAAATGTAGAGTCAAGCTGAAGTTTAGGAGTTAAAGTGCTGACGCAATCACAGATTCAGAGAGCTTGTTTTTACTAAAATATAATTTTGTTAGTGCAGGAGGTAGACAGAGGAGGTGGGTGCTCTGTTGGTGTTGTTAAAAACTGATGCATGCATCCTAAAGAGGAACTAGATGAGCGTTCAGAACTGCTGAAACGCTCCGTTTTTGATCTTCGACCTCACTCAAGTTCACAAGGTCAGCCTGTGCGATTTCTCAGCACGCGTCTGCTGATTTGCTGCTATTGCGAGTTTAAAGATAGAAGTATTTGTCATTTTATGGTTTCACGTGATGATGCTTGTGTGCATGCAACGTGCAGGTGTTTAATACATTTTCGCAAATATTCAAAAAAAGCTAGCGCAGCCTGCCGATGTTGCAGAGATAGACACAAGGTGCAGGAAACTGTGTGTACACACAAATCTGACAAAAAAAGAAAGTGTAGAAAAACTGCATTTTACGCAGGGTCCTCTTTTATAAATCATTGTACCCACGTACTCCCTTATTTACTCAGTGGCATATAAAATCACTGTTTGCACCTCAAGTTATTGGACACGGCAATTAAAAGAAATTCAAGAAAGAAGCACAAATTTCACAGAATTTAAAACTAAGATGCTCACCAGAGAAGTGAGGAAGAGGAAAATATGCCTGCCTAAGCCGACAGTCTCAAATCTGTAATCGTGAATGGAAAAAAGTGCAAAAATGTAAGGCAGGTTATCGCCTTGGCGAGGACCAAAGCATAGAGAGGAAAAGGAAATGGCTTTAATGCAAATAAGAGACAAAAAAGAATCAGTTCACACAAGGAAAGCAGGCGGCTATTTATAGCTCCTGCAATTAATTTGGTGTATGCTATGAAGAGAAAATTCTCTATATCAACATGGGTAGGTGTGTTCGAGAAGCAGGAACAATTATACTTATGAGAAGCAACTGTCTGTTTTATGTTACTTTAAATACTCTCAGTTTTTACCTTTGCTTTCAGTCACTGGTTAGGTATAGGCACAAAACTAGTTAGTGAGGTTTAGAACAAAAAGAAAGCACCTGGAATAAAATATCATCTTTACAGCATTAACCATCCTGTTTTAATGTTTTACAGGCATGAGGTGCCGACGACTGAATGTATGTGAAAATCCAGGCCAAAGGTCAAAAGAAAAACAAAAAAGTTTGCTTTCGGTTTGAGGCGGTAATTGTGGCCCTGGTGCTACTTTATTATATAAGAAAAGTTTGAAATCTATTTCTTTGATTTCAAGCTTTGCTGATTAAAGTCGCAGAATTTTTTTGGCGTAGCAGTCTTAATAAAGTGTAGCGGGTGTGGCCGAGGCTCTGACTTCGCTCAAGTGTACGAGAAGGTGCGGGTGCGCACATGTGCTATTGTGACCATTCCTGCGCGTGTCTTTGTGCGTCTGCGTGGCGGCCAGAGCGTCGGGGTCGAAGCGCGTGAATCCCCGGGGTGACGAGGGGTCTGTCTGCCTCTGATTAACTCTGGCTCCTCGGTCCCCGCAGACCGACGGCCCGATCGACTCTCTATCACGGCCCCTTGCTGATAACGGTTCCCTCGCTCCCCAGAGTCCGCCCGGATCACAGAGTGAAAAACAACACGGCTCCCGGGAGTCGCGCGCTCCAGGAGCTGTGGAAGGGGAACGTGTGTGAGATAAACCAGGATTGCTTTTGTTTTTATTAATGCTTCGTCTTACATGTAATTTATGGTCTACCTGGTCTCTACACTGTCAGTTTGCTGCGGATAACAGTGAGAAAATATCAGCAAAGTGCCATAAAATTGATATCTAGAAACACAGTTTGCTTATTTGTTTCCTCAAACTAATTTGGTTGCCAGGCAACGCTGAGCCGGAGTACAGTCTTAGTTACAGATTTAGTTTGGCTCAGCTCAGTTTGGCTCAATTTGGCCCGATTTGAAGGCACCTCTTACTCAGCCCTGTCCTGCTGGCCCCCTCTGAGAGCAATGATGTAGACTTTGTGGACTCTCCAGTTTGGGAAAGATAATGGAATATAATGTGCTAATCCCCAGATCTGGGGACTGGTTGACAGCTAATCCAGGGGAATGTGGTGGGATTGGAGCCCTGGCCTCCCTCCCAGAACTGGAGGCCTCTGACTAGCAGGGTAGCTGGTTGCTTTCACCCTTGAATGGCGAATCTGCTATCCTAGACAGTCGCACGTAAACACTCCCACTTGCAGCAGCGTTTGTGTGCATATCCCACTCCCACACGCTTTCATGCAAATGAATACACGCACTCAAAGTAAGCGAGATGATGCCGTATCATAAAGAGCTGGAACAGCCTGAAGTCTTGTACCTCTGTAAAGTAATTTGAGTGTTCGCTCTTGTTGTCTTAATTGTCGGAATTGTGTTTCTGTCCTTCCTCTTCACGTCGCCCTTTAATCACGTTTATTTCCTAGAAGAGATCCACACATCTCATGGTCCTCTTTTCTGGTGGAATTTGGATGTTCCTCAAAAGAGCACTTTGTTGAGGAAATGTGTTTGATTATAAGAACATGACAAGTCTTTAGTAACTCAATATGAATGATTAAAGCACGCGAGCTTTGTGATGAAGAAAGCATACATATTGACGGACGAGCAGGCGCACGCGCAGACACATATTGTTGTGCACATTAAAGTCGGCAGAAGAATGAGTCTCTGTCTTCTCCATCTCAGACACGCGTGCGTGCACTTGCAGTCACAGACAAACAGTCTTTCAGGAAGCAATCCACTCGCCTCACTGTTGTAGACATTTTGCTTTGCCCCAGCCAGAGGTCGCAACCCCAAACATCTGCGATTCACGCCAATCCGGGTTCACCGCCTGCGGAGTGGCACGGATTTAGTGCCACAAGTGCGTCACTCACGTCACAGTGCTTCACTGACTTCGCTCAGCTCTCGGCTTACTGATGCAAACTGTCACGATAATGGCTGAGATGGAGGAGTCAAAAACGGGGATTCAGCTTTGAACATTTCACCTCATCCAGGAATAGAGCGCATTAAGAAAACCGTCATGAAAGCACCCGTGAACACGATAAGGCCCTCGAGCATTAGTTGCATATTTGATTGTTTGATCGACAGAAAATTAAGGATTTTGAAAAACGCAGTTACTGTCTGAAGTTTTGTATTTACATCAACAAAACTTCAATTTTAAAATTTCTTTTACATTTTCAGTTTGTCTGCTAATTACGTTCTTGATTAATGTAAAAAAAGTCAGAAAATTTTCCGCGCTAATGTTTTTCAGAGACCAAGGAGACATTACGTACAGTCTTGTTACATCTGAAACGTCACATTACTATTTCTAAAATCATATTTGCTTTTATTAAAAGACTAACCGATTAACAACATTCAAACAGTTGTTAGTATATTTTCTGTTGATTGATCTGTTGATTGAATAATTAACTTCTTGCTTCTGCTCTACACTGAGTGACTTCAACCAGGAAAACAAGTGCCGCAGCTCTAATCTGATCTGCTCCCAGCGTGCCGTTTGCAGACCATAGATAGATGGAGATGCAGTGTTGGCTGTTGCCTGGCTATTCTTTGAGCGGGTTAAACATTTGTTAGGCTCGACCACAGTAACAGGTGGCATGATGGGAGGAGCTGCGCTCTGTAAACAAGCGTTGATGGCCAAGCCTTTGTCTGGACTCTGTGTGGGATTTTGTGTGAGTGTGTGTGTGTGTGTTTTTTTTTTCCATCACTGCTACTCACTACGTTGCCTTACCAGGTGCTCACTTGCCATTTTTTTAATGCCACACGTCTGCATGAAACCTTCCTTCCCTGTCAAAGCGCTCTTTGTCCCCGTCCGTTTGTTTTTTTCATGAAATTTACTCATCCTGCACCGTTTTTTTTTTCCTGCTTCAGTTCCTCTCAGGTCTTTTTCGCCATCCTCCAACCCCCTCCCGCCGTGCTTTCTTTGCCTTCCTCTCTTTTCCACGCTCTCTTTCTTATTCCTCCCCCTCTCTCCTTCGCCGCCCTCCCTCCCTCTCACAGGAGATTGATTGGGTAATCTGGCTGGGTGCCAGCAGTGCCCGCTTCCTTGCTCGGGGGAAGGAGAGAAGCGGGGGCGACATGACGACATGCAGGAATAATAATAACATCCATAATATAGGCAGAGTAGGTATGGATGGAGGCATGAGGACAGAGAGCGAGAGAGAACGCAGAGGACTGGAGTCTGCGTTGGCACAGCGATATCTTCCTCTCACAGATTCTGCTGGCTGTTTTCACTTTAAATATAGCCTACACACCAGCGGCGTGCCACGGCATTGTGTCTCCATTCCTGTCCGTCTCCCGTCTTCTCTACCTTTCTGCCACCGCCACCGCCTCCTCTGTTCACGCCCGTGTCGTCTTTTAATATCAAACAGTGCGTGGAGTGCAGGCTGCAGGCAGACGGGCGCTGAGCGAGAGGACGCCGTCTTTGTGTGCCGTTGTTTAACGTTGTTGCAGTCTAAATGAAAAAGGCCGGTCGGCTCCTCTGCCTGTGTATACCTTTCGCTATCTGAGGAAGGCAGCAAAGCCTGAAAGTGCTGCCCTCAAGCTGCGTGCGTGTTCGGCTGGAGGTCTGCAAGTGACAGAAGCAGAAGATCAAATATTGCTTATGATTCCCTTCCTTGCAGGTTCATTCTGGGCAAGCTTAAACCGAGCTGTGGTTTAGCATTTGATCTCAGCTATGTAAGCACGAGTCGCTGGATCTGTGTTTGATAGGGACAGACGGGGACGTGGACGGATGAAGACGACGATCCGGGGACAGAGACGGGAAGGGGATGTTTCTGTTTAAGGAGAATGAGGCACCGGGGACCCTTTTTGAAGTCTGCGTGTTTTGCAGTTTATCTGAGTTTTGGTACTAGCTATGCTTTGCGTCCCGCTAGCCAGAGCGGCGTAAATGCCATCAATCTGCCCGCGCAAAGTTATTGTAGAAGCCAGGCCCTGCAGCATATACTTTCCCTTCTTGCATGCAGATTTCCAACCCAGTCCCATTTAATTTCCCTAACCCAGTTACCCATGAATACCCTCTTAGTTGCAACATCATCATCCATAAAATTTAAACGAATGCTTTAAATGAATACTACATTCAGGGGAATAGTGAAAACTCCTTGGGGCATTTGTTTATCTCTCCCAATGAAACTAGCGGGTGAACGCTGCCAATTCTCTTTCAGTTTAGTCATTTTCAGGAAACAAATTATGGCTCAATAATTAAAAAAAGCAGCATTCATCACTTGTTTGCCCTCGACTGTAACCAGTTTACTGTGGAGAATTGAAGTGAGCAATTTGTCAGGGGGCTGGAAGTTTGAGGGCGACCTTCCATGCTGGGGGTGCCTGCGATGCTTCTCTTGGCAAGCCTGCATCACGCACGCACGCACGCCCACACACACATACACACACACTCCCTCCACTTTTCTGACCATATTTGAAGCTCCCTGACACCAGCGACTTCCAAACCACATCCATTTATCCATTTATGCATTGTGTAAAAACACACTGTCCGACTCGGAACGGCATAAATTACTGCAATTATGATACTTCTGCTGTCTTTGTTTCTGCTTACTTTGAACTTTCCTTTGGCAGATTGCTCTGACTCTGTGTTTTTATAACTTTGTGTCCCAAGTCTCAGAGGAGAGGGCAGAACAACCTGGTAGGAGCTTAGACGAATGTGTGGTTACTCTGGATTTTACTGTTTCACTGAGTAAATTTCTTCAAAGTGAAACGACTCTGCTGGTCTCCAGTCAGCTTTCCCAGCTGTGGCGCTCCCCGTTCTCTCCTCCCAGAGAAAAGCTCGGAGCGCTCCATTACTGCCGCTCCTCATTAGGTCTAAAACGTTGACGGCGGTTGCAAGGACTGTCAGGCAGATACGAGTGAAAGCTATCTTTAAGCTTACGCTCCCGTCGGTTTAACTGGGAGTCGAGAAGCCGTTTCCTTCTTTTAACCAAGATTCATAATTAAGTCAGCTTTCATCAGTGATGAGAGTTTGATTTTAAAGTCGGCCTTCATTGTTTACTGTTATTCAGGTCAGCGAGTACACATTTACTGTCCTTTGAGGAATTTAGGGCGTCGTGAACTGACTCAAAGTATTTGACAAGGAGAGGCAAACATTTTAAACAGGTTCACGGAGGAGGGTCCAGCCTTTATAACCTGGAAGGCACAGGTGAACCTGTGCAGGTCAGGGCTTCCTGAGACAATCGCTTCTGATGACGTCATCACAAGTTTGTCAAACTGTGCAAATAAGAGACACACTGAACTGGGAGGTTGTGTTTAAGTGTTCGAGGACACGAAAATCAGTAAGACAGTAGATTAAATGAGCATTGAAATATTTCAGGCCAAGATAAAACGGCATGCAATGTGTATAACAGCGATTACAAGTAAAGAAAGCAAGCAAGGTTATGTAAGGGATCAATAGAGATAGCTTTCATAAGTTATGGAGATTGAATGAGCAAGGGCAGGTCTGCTTTCAGAGGTCAGTTTCTCTTCCTCTATTGGCCTTTGCTGTCCTGAATCATGTTCAGTTTATGCCTTTTGGCCTTTTGGGTGAATAGAAATCAAATAGAACTTTTCATTCAGACTAGAAATGACAAAAAGTATAAAAAAAGAAAACGGCGAAAAAAACTTACGTTCCAGTACCGTGCATGCGCGAAAAGTAAGATGATTCGACCTGCGTCATATCCATCTGTTGTTTATTTACTTTCCGGCTCTTTAAAACATGGCGGCGAAATTGCAAGACAAAGCACTGAATGTTTCAAATGGAATGATAATGAGGTGGAGTTGTTGCCCCGAGTCACAAATGAGTAAATATTAATCTTCAACAGGGCCACCAAAAACTGTGAGCAAACAAAACAACTGCTGTACGATGCCGTCATATGACTAACATACGTCATCGTTTTTGAAAGTCTCCGTTTTCGCTGTCCACACTGCGCCTGAAAGCTCCGTTTTAAAATGTATACGTTTTCGAGAGCATTTCCAAAACGCTCCGTTTTCCCTGACCAAAAACTCCGTCTCAGTGTGGACGGGAGGCCAAAACGGAGAGAAAACGATGCGTTTTGTGTGGACAGCCTAAAAGTAAGGAGACAAGTGGGTACGTCATTCCAGCCCCACGTGGTTTCTGTGGATTAGCGAGCTTCCTCGTTGTGTGATTATTTGTTCCCACTGACAGCCAACTGCATCCCATGAAAACTAATAAAAGTTAGAAACCAGCATAACTTAACCTGAGCTGTTTTTTCAGTGACCAGCACTCACCTGTTCATCCATGATATGATTCAGACTTTGCACATGTTGAGCGGCAGCTTAAATTGCAGTTTGTGGAAACTTTCAGAGGAACTTCCTCCCTCATGTTAGTCTTTTTTCGGTCGGACACTGAGTCTCATCCTTTGAAACACCGTAACTTCTCTAAAAGATGCTTCTCAGATTTTTCTTTTCTTTTTCATATCTTTGTCCACTCTCACATCGCTCTTCTCTCTCTCTCTCTCTCTCTCATACACACACACACACAGTCTATCCTGCCCTTTCTCCTCTGCCTCTCTTTGTAGCAGTGAACAGGCTTGTAACTGGCAGACATTGCAGCTTGGCACAGTGTGTTCCTGGAGCTGTGTGTGTGTGTCTGTGTGCATGCATGCGTGCATGTTCTGGTGAGTGCACACACGTGTTCATGTCTGTGTGTGTGTGCGAGCGCGTGATGCCGATTGGACGCCCTTCTTATTAAGTCTCATTGAAGCGAGGGGTGACACAAACACAGACCTTCCTCAGATGAATGCCTGAGATGTTCGCCTGTCTCAACTTTGCATTACAGTGAGGCCCTCCCTGCTAGGATTAAAGACTAAAACAATTACAAAGCCTTATTTGCAATTTAAATTCTCCCAAATGCAGACTTAATCCCCATTTTCCAAAGGCAGCAATACTGAGAGGCGGAATAAATGTGCGAGAGAGATCCAATTCAAGCCTCTGTTGGGGTTTCTGTTGCTAAAATAACACTTATAAGTTATAGGGGGGATAATGAATGTGCTTTGAGTTGGTTGAGTTATGTTTGGAGAACAGTTTGCTTCTGTTAAAAGCTCGTCTTGGTAATGACAGGATGAATGTTGCAGAATCAGCAGGGGAGCTGATTTTCTTTTCTTTTTTACACCATTTGTGCAGAGGGACGTCTTCACATCCTCTGAAATATTTGCATTCATGTTGTTTGCATTTAGAAATGCACGCGTGCTCGTGTTAAGGTGTCCTGAGAGCACGAGCTGCGGCAGGCATGCTTTACTGCTGCTCGGGGTATATTTACAGACAGTGACTTTAATGCGGTGTAATGATTATTTTTATTCCAGGTACTTCGGCAGCCAGTTCGCTCTGAGTGGAATGACTCCCCATTGGCCCACTGATTACCTCTGTGGCTGCTGCCACACCTGGCTCCTTCAGCTCTCCTCTCACTCCACCATTATAACCTCAGCCCTCCCCCTTTTATTACTACACCTTCATCTGTTCCCTCCTCCCTCTTTCTGTCTCAGTACACCTCTACTAATGCAACAGTAAGCTGCTCCTTCTTTTTATTAGTCTGCATTTATGATAAAACTCCTCATCTCTTGTAACTTTTCAGATTTAGGGCTATAAATCAGTGTTAAAGTTAAAGTCCATGATAGGGGAAATACAATGGATGGAGACGTCCCGGTCTTCAGAAAAACTGGACGGCAGCGGGTTTATTAGATGCCTGATAAATAGTAGCTCTCCTAATTATTAAAATTAAAAAATGTGTCAGTTTGCAGCCCGTGCATGTTTGCTGTTCGTTCTTAGGTCTCAAACACTTTTGCATTTCTGTCGCCATTTTCACACATTAACTTTGGACAATGTCGGGAAAATCGAGTCATTCGCTGCGAATTCACAATTACCGGGAATATTCTCACATCGGCTCGACTGGACGTTAGCAAGGCTTTCTAGCAGAGAGCTGGCAAGTTAAAAAAACAAAAAAACAAAACAACTCTTAATGTCCATTCTGCCGAGTAAAGTCTCAAAATTCAGCGCTGCACGTGTGAAAATAGCTCGAAATGTGCACAACTCTAAATATACCCAACGCTTCTTTTACTCGTTCCTGTAAGACTTTGCAACTGATGCACAATAGGTTTAATTTCAGCTACGCTCACCAACTAAACTTTTTCTTTTTTCCAAGAGAAATACGATATATTTATCATTAGTATAGGGTGGTAAATATCTTTAAGAACAACGTGTATGTGCAGAAGGAGCGACACCTTGTTCAGATTACACAGTTTTAAGTCAGCATGTTCCCGTTTTTCATTTGTGGCCATTTTATAAGGTCAAGTCTTGCCTTTTAATTCGGTGTCTTCCTTTTCTGCTTCTCATTTGAGCTCAGAGATCTAACTCTCTGTCTGCTTCTCCTCTTCAGTTCCTCCGTCAGCCACTCGTACTTCGTTAAAAGAATACAAAAGTAGCAACTACGGCGTTAGCTATCGAACAATACTATTTTAAGATCGTCCTCCTTCATCAAATACTGTTAGAAATTTTGATTTGTACCCATGTACCTGTGAGTTATGCATCTAATAATAACCTGTCATGGCTAATGGAAACCTCTAAATTAGTTGTAATGACTTAATATTCACGGGAACTATTTCAGAGTTTAAAAATGTCCTTTTTTTTTCCGTTTTGGGGGGCAGGTGGGCAGACCTTGAAATAATCCAGCGATTTCTTTTCATTCATAACTGCAAACAAAGGGGGGGGAGATAAAACGTTGAGTTGAATGTTGTAGTACTTGCACCACCTCGCTCTTTTACATTACAACATCACTGCAATTCCACTTCTAAAAACAGCTTTGGCAGCTTTACAGCGATGCACCGAAGAAGCTCGGTGGCGTTCGGGTTTAAGGACAGGGGCCGTCTTTGCTGTGCAGACTGTAGAGCGCTGTGAGGCGGGTGTTTTGTGAAGAATTTAAATGGATATATTTATCTGTTAACTGTTTGTTAATTTAAATAATCTGTTATGTGTTTTTTTCATATTTCCTGAAATGTATTTACAGTTATCACACAGAGCTTACACAGGCTTGCTTCTGTGAGATGTCAGACAGAGCAAGGTTTCTTTTGTCTCTGACTGTGACTGCAGACACTCACCTGTTGTTCAGTTCGCTGTTTCACGAGGGGCAGCCAATCAGACGAGAGCCGGCTTAAAGGTGGCCTTAAAAAAAGAGGAGCCAAAAGTGCTTATTTGTGGCACAGAGTCCCTTTGAGAAAGAACTGACTGTTTCCAGCAGATAAAGATAAAGAGCTTGTTATTAGGAAATGTCTGTGATTTTTATAGTAAACACAATAAAATATTATTATTACTGTGTCTGTTTGTGCATATGTTTATTGTTGTTCCCCTGAAATCAGAGCAGACCCTGGCCCTGCTGCTGTTTAGGGTTAATTCTTCCGAGAGAGCCAGAAAATCCAAAAAATCCACATCGTGTACTTAGCAACAACAGCGACGTGTGAACTTCCAACCTCCGCTGAGCTGTCTGGATCTAAGCCTTCAGATCAGTTATTTATATCTCCCATGATTAAGTTCAGTGGATAAATAGGGCAGCACATCTGTTTCATTATCGACTGGATGTTTGGACCTATTCAAGCTTTAGCCCGTGCTCACGGATCCATGTGTGCATGCAAAAAGACCAAGAGTTGCACAGGGATGCACACACGTGTTACTCCTCATGTGCGTCCTGTCTGCTCTTTCTCGTTTCTTTTTTTAACACCACATCAGATCTTTAGTGTAAAAAGTGACATTTGGGCCAGAGATCCACTACACTGCACTGCACTGCACTCTGTTGCGCTCTGAAAAGGTCAGCTTTCATTGAAGGAGTGTGTGGGACCAGCCACTGCTTTGTGAGCATGAGGGAGAAAGAGAGAGGAGTTTCTTTGAATAGCTGGGCCACTTTGGTTTGCTTGGATAAACTATACCGTGGATTCCTGCTTGGTGTCCTCATGGCGTGGCCCGTCGCCACAGTTGCTCTCTTCTGTGCTGAACTGTTCTGTGGATGCTGTAATCTCCTCGGTGCATGGCCAGATTACTGTCTGTTCCATATTGTCTGGTGGCGGGCTGCAGGATGGAGAGAGGGAGGGACGGAGGAGGCTCTGCTCTGATCTGTTGCTACATAAGGAAGATTACCTTTTTATTAATGTATCCATCTGGACATTTGCTATATTTGGTTGTCTGACACACTCTATAAATCGTATGAGATTTAAATCTAAATAAATAAAGGCAGAGATTAGACATAAGTGTTATTTCCCAGGAGTTGTGATGAACAAATGAGTAAATCAGAGCGTAATTTAATTGCAATTAGATAGTATTAAAATACTGTAAATGTTGGATTCCCGTCATGAGTAATACTATTAATTTATTATGCTATTAATCTGGAAATGATTTCCAGAAACTGAATGATTTTCAGCAAAGAAAAATGAAGAAATGTGAGTGTTCATTGTGGGCCGCCACCCCACCACCCCACCCTTGCATGCGTCTTCCTCTCCATCTCTTTCTGTCTCCTGTGCACTCCATGCAGAAATGATTTCCATTCCTGCTGAATTAATGAGGTTCTGCTGAACTGAGAAAAGGCAAGGGGAGTGAGTACACACAAAGGCACACACACATGCACAAGCAGAAGCAAGCTGGGAGACACACACACTCACACACACACACTCTCTATATCTACTGCTGAAGCCATATTTAAGTCTGCATCCACACTCGCGCGCAGACAGTGATTCACCGAGACTCGGACACTTTTTGGCTTCTTTTAAATTTATTTATTTATTATTTTCCTTCCTTCGCAGCTCAGTCTGTTTTTTATTTTCAACTAAATTTCAGGAAATGTTACAAAGAAGAAAGCGTTGGACGATAATCACAAATAAAGCCGAGCCAAACCTGAGGTTCAGTCAGATTTACATGCCTGTATATCCTCCAGTGCAGGCAGTACAGTGCACACGACACACACATACACACAAATATGAGTCAGGCCCCAGAGCTGGGCCCAGTCACCATGGTAACACACTGTTGTGTGTATTAAACAGTACAGTGATTTGGGGCTGTCGGACGTCCTTACCCCACTGTCCTCACCCCGCACGTAGACGTAGATGCAGGTTTCCCCCGCTCAGCTTCTCTCTCGGCTTTGGCTGAAGCTACTTTGTGCTTCATGTAAGTCCCACCACAACACCGACGGAAGCTCTCTCTCTGGCCAGAGGCCCGATGAGCCGAGTGCTGGCTCGAACCTGGCTCGCGTACCGTAAACGTAGACGGTGGAAACACGTGAAGGAGCGTGTAATTGCGGTACGTCTGCGCCGCTTGAAAGCTCCATCAAGGATCAGCTGAACAAAGACGGGTAGAAAGTGCTGTGCTGAAGTGCTGATTTTCAGGCAGGTTTCTCCTCGAGCACGAGTTTTCGGGTTTACAGCCGTCATGGGAAATGCCAGACCTGTGAACGGGGGCCACCTCCAACCACAAATGATGCTTGAGACCACCTTTAAAGAGCGACAGTATGCAGACTGGGCGTTCTTTCTTATTTCCTTTTTTTTTTTCCGGCTTCTTTACTTGCTTTCTTCATTAAATGCACATGATCATGCACATTCAGCCACGCACACCAAAAGAGCGACCTCGCTCCTTCTCCCCATTCTCTGCTGTCTCAGTATTTTTCTTTCCCATTTATCATCACTGAAGCAAAGGAACCGATTCCAATTTCATGTGTTTTCATTCCGTTCCTCTATTTACTTATTTTTTTCACCCCCTCCTCTCTGTTTTGATCCCAGGCAACCAGTCAGCAGTCAATAATCTGTTAAATAGCATTGATCGCCACCATTTAGTTTCCTGGCCAGCTACTTAGGTTATAAAGCTGATCAATGGCTTTGAATGGGAACCACCTAGATAGTGGATTGACTGCTGGGACGTGCTCCGCAATCATATCATTTGTCTTCATTTGCTGTTCAATTATTTGCTGTAATGGCTGCTGTCAAAAACAGCCTCACGCTGGCCCACAATGGCACGCCGAGCCTCAAACTGTGGCGAGCACGCCGTGCCAGCGTTCCCGACTCGCTCACCTTGACTCTGCCCCTCCCCCTCTGCCTCTCTTACTCATGCCGCTGCTTTCCGACGACGCGGGAAAGACATTAGGCGGTAAACGGCATGAGAGGAGCAGTTTCACATGTTGAAATGAGTACGAGACCGTGTGTGTGTGTTTGGGGGGAGGGTTATGGGGGGCTTCAGAGAGTGTGATCTCTGAGTGCATGCAGATGGTGCCCATGGATGGATGTGTAGATGAAGCCTGACCCAGACTGGACTTCCTCTACCCGAGAGCCCCTTCCTGAATTCATTAATCACCTCTTGTATGACACTGCTGTGTGTGTGTGTCCAAGTTTATTTACATGTGTGTAACTTAAGATTTCTTCCTCAGTTCTTTGGAATAAGTAGAAAAACTTTCAGGTAACACAAACTATATAAATAACATTCTGAAAGCCTTTCTTAAACATTTTCTCAGCTACGACGGCTTAAATCCCCCGTGTTTGCTGGATTTTTGAATAGTACCTAATATACATTGATACTGCACTGACCCGCAGTAACTAAACTAATCCTAATGCATGTAAATCACTAGCCAGGAGGCTGTTTTGTCATTCTCCCAGGCCTCATTCTAACATTAAAGAATCTTTAGCTTTATTGCTCCTTTTTAGGGTTTAATTGTGCTTTTATTGCCGGGGCATCCCCACCCTCATTCACATCTTTCCACTCAGGCTCATCTGGCACAGACTTCCCTCCGACTCTTTACTACTGTACCCCTCTCTTTAAATCTCTTGTCTTTCTGTCTGCCTCTTTTCTTCTCCTTCTTCTACCTCCCCTGGTTTTATTGGAGAAGCAGTGTCCCCCTCCCCCCTGCTTGTTTGAAGTGGCCTGCTCATATATCACAGCCTTTCCTCGCAGGATATCCTCCCTCTTCCTGCCTCTCCCTCTCTTTCTCCCCGTCTCCCTTGTTCCCTCCCTCTCTGGGGTCATTAACTGGGGGGTCAATTGGGGTGCGTGGGACGGGAATACCTGTTAACTCTATTTCTTTTCTACACTTTAACTGTATACTCAGCGGACACACTCCCACACACACCGGACAGTCACGGTGAATGTCTCCTCGGAGGAGCTCGGTGTGGCACGTTTCAGACCCAGGTGGTAGAGTACCAGGTAGCGGATGCCTGAATTTAAACATAAATTCAGTGATCTGAAGAGTAACGAGCTTGTCTTGTTTTCTGGGATGTGAGCAAATGTCAGAGTGACTGATTTTGTTAAACTGCCTGGTAAAAACCTCCTGACAAATATTCTGTGCATCCCTCGCAGCCCTTCAAGGGACCCATCGGGATCTGTGAGTGTGTCTTGGGTTACCCGGTTATCTGCCAGTGGTCGGTTGAATGGGTCGATAACAAGTCAGGACATTGGTGGTTTCTGAAGATCTGTGATGTTTTTCTAATATTTCTTTCAGTGTTTCCGTGGTGGTACATGCAAAAGTGACCTCCAAACGGATGTTTTATTGTAAAGAGGTCGTCCACGTTACTCACGCCACTGACTTTTTCATGTTGTTCCTGAGCATTTCCCCAAAAAGCACATTACTGTAAAATATAAAGTGTAAGCAGCAAGTTGGTATAATCCTTTTTTATTATTAACTTCCTAGATCCAGGCTGAAGTCCGGACTGCGTTTGCGTTCATGCTTTACCCTTGCATCTTGTGATCGACTGTATTTACGTGGAATTGGACTCTAGCTGGAGGCTGGAACTGGGCTCATTATTGAAACTGCCATGTACACAAATTGACTTGTTTATCTTGTTTGCATCGGAGTTATAATTGTGGTTTAACTTGATTAACAGGGCTGTGATGCTCATTGAGATGATCATCAGTGTTTCAGATTACTCATTGCAGTTGTTCTTGTGTTCTCTAGTCTTCTTTTAACTCTGCTGTCAGTGGTTTGAAAGAAAAAGAGCACTTTGGCTTTTGGTGGATAAAGGCTTTGTTTTTCAACCCAACATCCGAATATATACAGCTTTTAACTTGTATACGTTAAGTTAATCTTCACCATATTAATCGGTGTGTATGGTAATTATAAATCATGGCTGAGAATATCCAATGCGTAATATCCAAATGCATTTTTAATAAATGGCCGCGCCGTCTCGTGGCGTGGTTGCAAATGCAGCTGGAAGAAGGAGGTAACATAAGGAGCCACAGTGTTTCGTCAGTATACCGACTGATGAATTGGCCTCATTGATGAATCTTTTACAAGTCACCAGCGCGACCCTCCCAACCTCACAGGCTCATTTTGTCCTGCTTGTTTGATGTGTCTGACACTTGTGATGAGATCTGAACTGAACGTGAAGCGATGGCACATTTTACCACACGACTCCCACATTTTCATTATTACAGTGCTTGGCTCGAACGCGGGGGTGCAACCACTCCGGGTCAGAGAGAAAGAACGACGGGAAGGATTTGGTCTTAATTGGCCACGAGGGGAACTGTGTCATTTCCTACAAATTTTACACAAAACAAATTTCATCATTACACCATCACGAGGGCGTGCTTCGGCTCGGTTTCCCGTTTGCTTCGTTTTATTTGCTCCGCCACAAGGATTACCCCACTGTCCTTCATCGGCCCTTCTCACAGCACAGTTTATTTGACTCTCATTCGTCCTTAATATCTTTCCTTTATGAGATTCATTATTCGCTTCTTCCTTTTCATACTCCTTTAATTCAGCCTTGCACTGTCTCTCTCTGCCTTCCTCTCCTATTTTCTCTCTTTTTTCCACTCCTTGTTTTTTCCCTCTCTGTGCCCTTGTTGTCATTTAGCTACTTCCCCGCAGCACAGCCCAGCACAGCCCTCCCCGTTTTACGTCTTAGATTTTGCCTCCACATTTCTCTTTCTCCATCCATCCATCCATCCATCCATCCATCCATCCATCCATCCATCCATCCATCCATCCATCCATCCATCCATCCATCCATCCATCCATCCATCCATCCCACTCTTCATCTCAGGACAAGGAGGTGAAAGCCAAGCGGATTACAGTGGCAGTTTAATCTGGCTGACCCACCAAGGGATTGCTCTCTACTTTACCGTGAGGCTACAGGGCTGGAGGGCAACAGGACTGGAGTGGGTGGGGGTGTTCAGGCTCGTTGGGGGGCAGCGGAGAGAGTGGAGACCAGGTAGCAGACTGGCAGAGGGGGTTGGGGTACTGGGGCAACAGGGAGGGAATAAAATGAGGAAGAAGGTGGAGGATGAGAGCTGCTGAAATTTTCCAGTTTGTGAGAAAATGCTCTGCTGTGTCTGTGTGTGTGTGTGTGTGTGCGCGCGTGTGCGTGTGTGTGTGTCTTGTCTATGAATAGATACTCCTCAGATATTAACAGACAATTAGTCTGTTCTGTGTTTCAAAGACAAAATCCAAACGTGTCCTTGGTGTGTTTTTTTTTTTTTTGTCCTTTTTTTTGAAAAAA
>VUQR01014848.1:0-11254 GCA_015108515.1 Hemichromis elongatus | reverse complement strand
TGAAGCTGGTTCCATAGAAGAGGGGCCTGAAAACTGAAGGCTCCGCCTCCCATTCTACTTTTAAATACTCTAGGAACAACAAGTAAGCCTGCAGTGTGAGAGCGAAGTGCTCTAAACCACTTAGACACAGTGGTCTTGATTGCTTCACGTAGTCATGCACATCCCTAGTTTTCATCAACCCCAGATGTGCTCTAATGTTTAAACAATTAGGACACACTTACTTCCTGTCCCTCAACATTTAATTCTGTTAACAAGTAGACGACAGCAGAAAACATTTAACAAGTTGTTATGAAAAAACATTGTTCTGTTCAAATGGCTTTTAATGAGCCATAAAAACCAACAGAATTCAAATTTAGAAAACCTAGCAGTGAAATCACAGACCTACACTGAACTGGGACATTGCCCTGGTCCTGCAGACACCTAAAGATATTTGGACACATGTTGAGAGCAAAGTAATGTTTCAATCTAGGTACAGTTTAGGTTTACTTTGAAACAGTGCACAAGTCCATAGTCCAGGATGGCAGGTCCATAGGTGCAGCTGCAAGAAGTGTATGTCTCCAAGCACAGTCTGAGGCCTGTGGTAGAAATACCAGGGGAGAGGCTGTTACATGAAGAAAGTAGGACAAGACAGGACTGTAGAAAGGTGTCAGCTGAGTCTCGTTGTCTTTGTGCAAGGAGGTACAGAACAAACACTGCCAGATCTTTAGTGGAACTTAAGGGTTTGGACATTGAAATGGTGGAGGAGTACAAATCCCTGGGTGTTCACCTCAATAACAAACTGGACTGGTCCACCAACACAAATGCACTTTACTAAAAGGGTCTGAGTCGTCTCCACCTGCTACGGCGGCTGAGATCCTTCGAGGTAAACAGGACACTCCTAAAGACGTTCTACGACACGGTGATGGCGTCTGCTATGCTGTGGTCTGCTGGAGTGGTGGAACAGCAGAGAGGGAACTCAACAAAGTGGTCAGGAGGGCCTACTCTGTCCTGGACTGTCTGCTGAAGTCCATGGAGCAGGTTGGGGAGGAGAGGATGTTGTCCAAGCTAACATCCATCATGGACAACACCTCCCAGTCCCTGCATGAGACTGTAGGAGCGCTGAGCAGCTCGTTCAGCAGGAGACTCTTACAGCCACGGTGTAGGAAGGAGCTACAGCAGGTCATTCCTACCAGCAGCTGTCAGACTCTGTGACACAGTTTAACATTCTTTTGAGCTCTGTAACGATGCAATTATGTATATAGGACCACTTGTGTCTTCCTTTTATATTTTATTTCCCTTGCCGTAAGAGCTGTAACAACATAATTTCTCATTCATGGGATAATAAAGGTTTATTCTATTCTATTCTACTTCTTCTCATAGTGCAGAGCCATGTGAATACTGGAACGGGCTTCTCTGCCACTGGCAATCCGCCATCTCCACAGATGAGAGCACAATCGCATCATGTCGGAGAAGAAGACCATCAGCCACCTGCTCCGTGTTCTTCTGCCCTTTATCATCTTTGACTAGCATTTATCTTGAAGAAGTGTCTTTTGAATTAAATAAAAAAAAATTTCATCAAGTATTTTAAAAAATTGTAAAACATTCTTGACACAAATTCTTTGTTTCAGTGCTTCGTTTAATGCATGGCTCTGTAGCACGCCATTCACCCACATTTGGCACTAAAAACAGACCTGCAATAGAAAATCAATTAGGAGCAACATGTGAATAAAAAGTCTGACAACATTGAGTCCACAGTCCCCAGTGTTAAACTGAAACTCTGATACCACAACAGCAGCAGTGATGATGACTCTGGCACAGTTTAACGTGGGGCCTGAGACTGTTTACATCCCGATCACCAATAACCCCTAACCCTAACTCTGAACCACTGACCTGAGGGTTGCTAGGTTGGACACTGAATTATTACTAATATTAATTATTGACATCTACACCATCATAACGCCTGTTTTCAGCAGCAAAAACGCTTCATATTAAGGTCAGAAGAGTCAAGGTAAGAAAAAAAGACTTATGCAGCTAATGTGTTTTGTTTATTATTATGAGAAGTCCAAAATCAATCTGTCCTCAGATTTGCAGATTAATTAATCTACATATGAAGAGTAGGCAGCATCTGCCATCTGTAACCAGCTGTTCAAAGCTTTTTTTGACTGCACAACGAAAGGGTTAAAATTAGCAGTGTGTCATCCTCTAACACGGACACCATAAAAACAGGATTGTCTGCATTCATTCACTGGGTCAGTTCACATTTATTAATGTTAGGTGTCATGCCAGCCGCTCAGTGAAGGTTGCAGTAGTAAGTGACCATGGACTACTTTTAGGGACTTATTCAGACAGACAGAAAAAGATGTGAAGCTCAGTGGACGCAGTTTAGTTTGGACCCGGAAGCATGATTTACACGTCATCACTTAACTAGATTAACTCGGAGGCAGGGCCTGTCGTCTGCACCAATCAGAAATAAGCGTTAGCCGTCGTGGGCGGGACAAAGGGATACGCTTACAGACCCACGCAGCTGCTCTGGGTAGATGATCGAAATGGCGGCGCCAGCAGAAGGGATGGAGGTAAGGTCTTATAGTGTGAAAATAAGCCTCACTTGTATTAATCTTTGGATACGCCACGCAGTCATTTTATGAGGTCATGTGATATCGTGTACACGGTTATCCTTTTAGCTTTACTTAGCACATGCGTACCAGCTAACGATGCATCCATTTTAACTTGGCTAAGGCTACTTGAGTCTTACTACCATTGGCGCGCATTCATCTAACACATCTGACCGAGGAAGGCCACCCAAACGCCTCCCCAGCCCGTACTGCGGATGATCCCCATGGCTGATCGACGCTGGAAGGTTAGAGAATAGAACCGTCATTTTAGCTAATGCGTCAGCCGGCTGGTGGTGATGGAGCGAGCCTGCGTGGACCGCATGGGTGCTACCGTGTTAGCTTCTGAACTCGTTAGCTAACTGTGCTACATAGTTTCATTTTTCATTTTTAGTTTAATTTTTTCTTAGTATGTTCTAAGTTTAGACATTAGCTTGCTTCGAACGAATGTCCCATCATTTCTGCGATGATCATTTCCCTTTAATGTAACGTAGAGGCAGCAGCAGCGTTAAACTTCCGCCGCTAGGTTGACAAAGAGCTCCGTTGTAGGCAGGTTTAGGTGTTCTACTCCGCCTCTTACAGAGGTGCACAAACGTGCTAGCTGTACTGAGCCCGAGCCGGTAAGTACAGGTCGTTGGTGTGCACGTGGAAACCGAGGAAGGCCGACCGACTTGTGTCAGCCACGCGCCACCATCCTTTGTGCGGCCGGAGTTCACGTTAAAGTGGGCCACGTGTATTCAGCCGAGTGTGCAGCGTGGAGCCTAAAAAGCCTATTGACGCTGTCTGTCTATCATTCTAACCCCGGACTGGGTACATGCCTGTTTTCATTTACCGTGTCTAAAGCACGTGTAGCGCCATCTTGTCGGAGTACAAAATGGGACATCACTGGTTAGTGTGTTGCCGCCTTCAGCCCTGTTATGCCCCCCTCAATGCCTATGGTTGTGGTATGATGCCTATACCTGTTATGATAAGTGGCAGGTTGTGCTTGAGAGAAGTGCTCAACGCCAACATACCTGTGGCTTACACCACGTCTTAATACACCCTCAAATAGTGTTGTGAACATCCCAACTAAACACAGGACGACACAGCATGGACTGCAGCTTGTCCGCCTGCTGGGACACCCTCCTCCTTAGCAGGGTTCTCATTGATTTACAGGTAAAATGGCTCGTGTCTCAAACAAACAGAAAGCTGCTCTTACATTGGCTGGTTATCAGCTGTTCAATGAACTCAAGAGTTTCCCTGAAAAAGGTTAAACACGTGATACAGACTGAAGTAACTGTGTGTGTGTGAGGAACGACAGTGTTTGAACTGTGTGGCCTATAAGACGTGAACAGAGTTGCTGTATTAATACATTTTATTGTGTTTGAAGCCAGTAAAGGGAGCCAAGAAAGCTGCTGAATGTCAGCTAGAGTTACCAGTGTCACAGCTCTCAGCACTAAGATGGGGACAGTTATAATCACGTCACTGTTCACCTGCAGCTTTGGTCAGTCATGGTCAGTGATGTGATATAAGATAAGACTTTATTGATCCCACGACTGGGAAATTTTTGCGTCACCTCAGCTCAGGTACAGATATCAGAAGGAAATACAAATAAGTACAATCAATGGAAAAGAAAGTAAGATAAATAAATACACTATATACAATGGTAGCACACACAGTATGTGATTATGGATATGGTTGGAAATATGGAAGACATAACTATATCGCTTGATATAGCTATTGTACCACTACTATTCCTATTTATAGACATGTACTCACACATGTACACACTAATATACATATACCTGCACATGTCCATGCACATGGGAGGTCGATTATGCGTGAAGCATGTAGGAGCGGCTGCTGTGATGACATATTACTGCTTATACAACCACAGCCCTGAAACTTTGACCCTATCGTTGCTATGGTGATCATTTTAAAAGCGATCCCGTCCCTGTTGTTGACACACAGACTGGGTTTAGCAAAGATGATGCTTAATTGAGATAATCTTGGTCTCCTGTGAGGTTTCCCAGGGGGAGAGCTCAGTCAAGCCTGCAGCTGAGGACATGACATCAAAGGACTACTACTTTGACTCGTATGCTCACTTTGGAATTCACGAGGTATTCTTTTAGTTTGTAATCTCTATTTTCAGAGCAGTAATTCAGCCCGTTATGTGTATTCATTAATTCTGCTTTTGTGCTGCAGGAGATGCTGAAGGATGAAGTTCGCACTCTCACGTACCGCAATTCCATGTTCCACAACAAGCACCTTTTTAAGGACAAGGTGGTGCTCGATGTGGGCAGTGGGACGGGCATCCTGTGCATGTTTGCTGCCAAAGCTGGAGCCAAGAAGGTCATAGGGGTAGGTGTTTCATTCACAGGTCCATTCCCCACGCGGTTTGGTGATGACATCACCGTCAGCTAGAGGAGGTCTCGTGATAAAGGTTCTGCATATATTTGTTGTGTTGATAGATCGAGTGCAGCAGTATCTCTGACTACGCTGTGAAAATTGTCAAGGCTAACAACCTTGATGATGGTGAGTAAATGGACGCCAACGTGACGTCAGTCATGTGATCGTATTAAAAATAAATGCTTTGAGCTCTTGTGTCTTCAGTTGTGACCATCATCAAAGGAAAGGTGGAAGAGGTGGAGCTGCCTGTGGATGGAGTTGACATCATCATATCAGAGTGGATGGGCTACTGTCTCTTCTATGAGTCCATGCTTAACACAGTTATTTATGCCAGGGACAAATGGCTGGTAAGTGCGTTTGGCCCGCTGCTCTTGTTTCTGAGCTGTAGGGCTGCTGTGAAGGAATCACAATAAAACAGCCCTATATGAACTGAGTATCATAGTACTGCAGACATCAACCCCAGCGTGTGCATGTGGTCAGACACGTGCTCTCACTGCATATGAAGGTGACCTGTGGTTGTTCTATGATGCTGTGGCTGTACTGTCACCGCATGGATGGGGGCAAAGATGAGTCTTTGTCGCTAGCATGAAAACTGTGTGAGAGCCTAATGATATGATCTTGGACAGCACAGCTACTTTGTTGTTTGTGGGATTAACACTGTTGTAAGAACATAAAACTGTCACATCTGATACAGTTCCTCCCACATTGAATGTCCCTGTTTGTCTACACTGCTACAGTCCCACAGTGTTGGGATGGCTGTGGTAATGTTTCACTGCTGTGCACTGAAACCTTTGTTACTGTAGCACCTCTGGGATGATTCTTAAATCTGTAGACGGGATGTGAAACGAGCCAAGCTAAATCGCGGGGATGAAGCGTGTCTTAGACTTATCTCCAACAAGACTAAGCCTGAGTGAGCGTGACGATGCGACCTCTTCAATAGTTTTAGAATGTCCCCGCAGCCTTTCATGCCTCAGTATAAGGTAACATTGTGACATGGTCTCTAAATGATTCAATGGTGTCGGCTGGGAGGGAGGCAGGACCACAAAGTTTAATAAAAACTTACAAATGCAAAGAGAACACATTGTGAATGGAAAGGAGTGAAGTGATGAATCATGGGAAGCCCCCTAGGAACCAGTAACATAGCAGCAGTGTGAGAGCAGAGGTGCTGAGGTGCCTCTGACATGGGGCCTGACTGATGAAGACTTCTGGGTTTAACAGGGAGAGCCATCTGGAGCCTGTAGTCCCTGCCAGGACTGTAGGGCAGCATTTCAGGACCTTTGAGAACAGCCCAGTTAATAATGAATCGCAGTAGTCCAGCCTAGAAGTAATAACAGTCACTCTGAGACGGGGTATTTCTACATGCTTTTCCACTCAAACTTGGCAGAATCAGTCTCTTTGTAATGATCTGACCCCTCCCCCCTAAATAAATGTCCTTTAATTGTTGTCATTGTGAGCTCTCTTGATGATGGGGATTTTTAAGCTACTCATAGAGTTTATTGAACTGAACACTGTGTATTTGTCCCTCTTTATACAACGGCAGAAGCCAGATGGACTCATTTTTCCAGACAGAGCAACTCTTTACGTCACCGCCATCGAAGACCGACAGTACAAGGACTACAAAATACACTGTGAGTGGTCCGAGTGACTGAAGGGAAATCTGTTTCCTGTATGCAGGTCATATTCTCACCCTGTTGTCTCCACCCACAGCCAATCAAAATAATGAGCCAGAAAACCTGTGAATTGGTATTTGACCCATTGATGAGGTACTCAACTCTGGGTTGGAAGAGTTTTACTATTCAGCATAAATATAATATAATATAATATAATTAGGGCTGTTGACGTTAATCGCAATAAAATGGCGTTAACGCAAAACCCGCGTTAACTCGATTAACGCGTTAGCGCCGTCCAGCCCCACACAAACGCGATCCGTGGTAACTCGCTACGGGAGATTTGCTGCTTTAACGCGATTAACGCTGACAGCCCTAAATATAATATAATATAATACAATGTAATGTGAAGGAGGAAAAAACAGACTAGAAGCGCTAACATAACTGTGGACGTTGGCGGCCGCAGGGTGCCGGTGCGCTGCAGCGGTGCAGCGGTGGGAGGAGGCAGTCTGCATTAAGCTTTGAAATGAACAGTAACACAATTATCTGCCTTTCCAGAAAAACTAACTTTTCAGAAGTACTTCAAGGTTTTCTGAGTTTACAAAACCTTGATTACTCTTTCCCTCCCGGGCTTCTAGACTTCTGATTGGCCAACATTTGTTTTAAGCGTTTACATGTGGACGGAGATTTTTTTTTTTTCCTTCAAAATTGCACATGTGGACAGCATTTTTGTTAAAAACAAAAATGGAAAATCTCAGTTTTCAGAAATATCCGTGTACGTGTGGACGTAGCCAAAATCCGCACGTCTCTTTGGCTTCTTTGATGGGCGCTCTCAAAGTAAGTTACATACTGTGAGGTGAACTGTTTGTGCATGTTGGAGGCGTCTGCCCTCACTGTTGTGATAAATGTTGGGCCTGTTACTCACAGGTAACCCTAGTAATTACTCCAAGGAGGTAATAAATGTACTGTTCTTTCATGTTGCCTCTACAAACAGGGACATGAATCTGAGCACTAAAACAGCTGAAACACACTCTCAAAAATACAAACGTAGGGCTTCAGGCCCACACACCAACTCATCCTTATGTATGTATGAACATGAAGGTTATAAGCATTCAGTGTCAAGAGAATTCTTCTTTTGTACAATGAACCATTTCCACGTGCGTGGAGTCACGTGCGTCAAATCATTTGATTAACACAATTAGACAGTTTTTACTTAAACTGAGTCCCGTGTTGAGTCAGTCTCCTCCTCAAGTCTAAACACCACGTGGATCATTCCAGCTGTAACCTGCTCTTGTGTCTCTCAGGGTGGGAGAATGTGTATGGTTTTGATATGTCCTGCATCAAGGAGGTGGCAATTAAGGAGCCCCTGGTGGATGTGGTGGACCCCAAGCAGCTGGTCAGCAACTCCTGTCTCGTCAGGGTAGGTGGATCATTGCTCCTTGAATGTCCCCGGGACGGAGGTGGTGACTGAACGTGACCTGAAATGTTTGTTCTGAACTCTTATTGGCTTTTTTGTCTAGGAGGTGGACATCTATACAGTGAAGGCCGAAGACCTGACGTTCACGTCCCCGTTCTGCCTCCAGGTGAAGAGGAACGACTACATCCATGCGTTGGTCACCTACTTCAACATCGAGTTCACCCGCTGCCATAAGAGGATCGGCTTCTCTACCAGTCAGTGCGCCTGCCTACAGTCTTTACACTGACAATGCTTTCTACAACCTCGATCATCGTAGTAACAGGAGAAAAGTGGTGTGACTGAGTTTTCATACCTGAGTGGATTTACAAGCACATCAGCTGCTCCCTGTTAGCTTAGGGTAGGACTCCTGCTCTGGGTGTTCTCAGCTTTCATGTATTTTATCCACACACTGAACAAGATCCCAGTTCATGTTGTGCCACATCAGGCCGAGGCCAACACATGACTTGAGAAATGCCTTCCTCCATTCTCAAACAGCGACGGCTACAGCTTGTTGCTATTGTAAAAATGGTTTTAGTTGCACTAATGTGAGTTGGTGGTGTCTGCTTTGACAAATTCAATGTTAATTATACAGCGACGAATCGCTTTGAGCAAAAATGAGAACCTCGTATCTCAACCTGCAGCCAGAATAAAGAAGCAAAGGTTGTAGCTCTTCAGTGTCTTACACACATGACTACAGGTGAACAGAGAGCTGGCAGGGCAGCTGATTGAAGCTAATCACCTGTGAACTCTGTGACACACGCCGTGAAGAGGACGGTTGGCATGCGGTATCAAAGGCTTCTCCACATTATGTACTCTGTCTCCCCCCAGGCCCGGAGTCTCCTTACACCCACTGGAAGCAGACGGTCTTCTACCTGGACGATTACCTGACTGTGAAGACGGGCGAGGAAATCGTTGGCACCATCAGCATGAAGCCAAATGTCAAGAACAATGTAAGCATTTCAGCCATGCTTTGCCTTGATTACATTTGAAGTCATCTGTGTGCTTTCCTTCCCCCCGTGCGTCCTGTAACCTGCTGTCTCATCTCTGTAGAGGGACTTGGACTTCACCATAGACGTCGACTTCAGGGGCCAGCTATGCGAGATGTCAAAGACGCTGGAGTACAGGATGCGTTAGAAGCCTTTCCCTCCGTTCCCGTTTTTTGTCATTAGTTAGAGGACAGATATACAGTTTGGGAGTCTGAGCGATAGTCCGACGCTCCCCCGCAGCAACGTTTTAAAGACTTTTCTTGTTCAAACATTAACAGTATTTAAATGGTTTTCGTGGCTTTCAGTTCAAAGTGCATTGGCGTGGTGCTTCATTTTGTCATATACACTCAACAAAATGTATGTTGGCATACGGAGGTTTGTGCCCAACACCTCGTTGGGTTCTACTTTGGGGTTCTGTTTATTTTGCATGAGAGAAGTTAATACAGACGCAAACTCAGCCTGTCCCTTCATTTGAATGGTAACCGTGGTGGTAAAGCAGAGTAACCATGCTTGGCAAAGGACGTTGTTTGTTATTCAGCACTCTCTCAGTAAGATGACCCCAAGTTTATTGGGAATAGATGGTTACTGGACTTTTAGGCCACACCCCTTTTAGGGAGAACACCTGAGTGGAGCGTCCCACCTTTCCTTTGGCTTCAGAACAGTGTGTCTTATGTGAATGGTAATAGCTGTGTTGGCACTCTGCAGAGACAGTTCTGACTTGTCACATTTTGGGTTTTTCTTTTGTATCGTTTCTGGCTACCACTTTTTTCTGTTTTCTTTTTTTTTTTAAATAAAATTCATAAACTGTACTTCTACTGCCAGGGTCTTTGTTGACAGTCTCACCACACCATTCACTTTTTGCTTCCATGTTCAGTGGTTAGTTCACCCTAACCCTAAACAATAGGTCTTCTTTAAATTAAACATGGCGAAGATTACACAATGCATTCACGTATTTTTCATACTGTGGATTCTCATTACAGACTAGCAAGGCATGTTTAACCATTCTGTTTAAAAGTCCAAAGGCAGTAGTGTTTAATTTGAGGCTCCCAATGAAAACTCATGCAGGTCTGGAGCTCATTTGCATTGATGCTGAGTTCTGGCCTGCATTCTGAATTCAGACATACAAACTAGGAATAAATATACAAACCTTGAATTCAGTATATGTGGGGAAAGTAAACATTTAGGCCCACACATCGTTTTGTGATATATATATCGTGCATCCAGAAGAGTCTCTGGAGGGACTCCTACAGGAACTCGGAGGTGAAATGGCCACACGGTGAGCGGGTTGAGGTTTAAATGCTGTCACATATGTTGGAATATCTGATTTAATAGACAAGTATAATAAAGACTCTTCAGCCACATCCTTGGGTAAGATACCAATCTCAAGTTGCTCCCTGAAGCATCAGTATGGATGTGCATGACTTTTGTAGAAGTGCTTTTGAGTGCTCATATCAAAATCAGCTGGTTCAGTCCTAACTGATGGCCCATAAAAGGGTTTCATAGAAGAAGCCTGTGACGATGGGTAAGAATGAATGACCAAAGACCTTTACAACCTTGGTTTCACCATAAACTGGCCCCCATCAGATTTCAGACAGGATGTACCCAGGAGCCAAGGACCTGGAATCAGCAGGTAGAAGTGTTTCAGAGAAGCCAAAGAGTGATACAATTTTAATCATGTAGCATGTAATGTATGGACGCTCACCACACAAGACTCCACAAAACCAACATGATGTATCACATTTACAGCTTGCTGGCCAGCCTGTAAAAAACAAAACTGGGGGCCTGATCAAATGACAACATAACTGAACTCTTTGAATTCCCCGATACACGTTTGGAGGTCAAAGGCACTGCATGTCGGCCCCAAACACCACGCCAACGGCGAAGTTTGGAGGCAGGAACATCCTGGTATACAGCTGTTTGTTAGCGTTCAGTACTGGCGTGCTTGTATAACTGAAGGGATGTTTGGAGAAATTGTTGACAAGTCCGAACCTTCTGCCAGGATGATGACGGTGAAATGAGAGTGAGCATGTTATCAAGACAACGATCCCAAACACACAAACCTGCTGCACTGACCTCAGTCCCATTGACAATCAAAGCTCAGCGTTCCGATCTGAGCTGGACTGCTTTCTCCACGGCTGTCATCACTAACAAAAGCTTCTGTGTGCACGACTACATCGTTTGTACAAGTGTTTTACTTGGCAAATACATTGGGTCTAGCTTGGCTTGGCA
>VUQR01014846.1:12071-26036 GCA_015108515.1 Hemichromis elongatus | reverse complement strand
TGTGTGGCAAGTAAAAGGTTTGACAAAAAAACATGAAAATCATCACAATGCTTACGGCATGAGTGGAAGTGCGAATGAAATGTATTCCTCTACGACTAAATGAATTTGAGGGTGCTTAAGAAAAAGCCCATTGTTCCCTGAAACGCTTTAGAGAAAGGAATTAAGGATTTACTTTCAGCTGCCTCTCAAGTTAAGGAAAAAATAAGACATTAACAGCCCAAAACCTGAACCGCTTTCAACTGTCAGCTTATTTTTCCTTTGTTATCATCTCTGAAAAACTGAATATGTTTTTCTGCAATAATATATAGGACTGTACTGTAAAGGTTTCATCCAAGACATTTAGTTTCCTCCCATGCATCCTGCATCAGTATAAGTAAGCTGAATAATCATTTTATTTGGAACACAGACTGCTGGTACTTTTATTTTGCTTTTTTGGACCCATATAAATTAATATGTTTGAGGCCATCAAACATAATAACATGGTAATGTGTCCGAGGGATAAACAAAGAAGTGGGTCAAGTTAAGCAAGAATAGATCAGATTCTTGATGAGAGGCTCTACTAATGGGAGCAAAAAATATCTTGTAATAAATGAAAAAATCTGCCAATGGAACAGAGAAAATTCTGTAGTTTCAAGATTCACTGTCTAAAAACAAGTTCGCATATCTTACTGAAATGCTTCTTTGTAGCTGAATGTGTCTTATTTTAAGTTTAATGAGATATTTTGACTAGAAAAAAGATAAATATTGGTAAGATTTTGAGTTTTTGCAGTGCAGTTCACCGAAGCCCGACCCCATGTTTGGGTTTCTGGTCCTTTCTGTATGGGCAGAAAAAGCATCCTTGCTTATTTATGGCCCCAGAAAGTTTTGCGAATGAGATTCTAAATATGAAGAGTTTAATTTCCTGGTTAAATGAACATAAAATACCCTAGGGGGGTCAGGGGGGCTTTCCAATATGTGCAGAATATCACATCCCCATCCTTGGATTCTTGATTCAGATATGCAAAAAAAAAAGGAAAGACTGATGAAGAAAAAACTCAGAAAGAGCAACAGAAGGTGGCAATATAGTGGAAAATATGAGCAGCATATCAAGGAGGACGCCAAGCTGCTTCCAAACTGAACAATTATGCAAACATGACTTGAGTCACAGCACCTCCTCTACACTTTGAAGACCTGGAAAGAGAGCACAGATAATGTTTCTCTACACGTGTGATGTGTGAAGTGGAGCTTTCCTTCACCATGTACTCCAGTGGCATCACTGCTGTGTTCATTCCTACTTAAAGCATGACACGGTGGCTTGGTGCCATGCTTTAATCTTATAACTCAGTCCTCCTCTTCTATACTCGGCAGGAGGACAGAATACACAAGTGAGGAAATTTGAGCACATAAAGATAGACAGCTGGGCCAAACCTTATTAATGCTTTGGCTAACGACTAAAACTGTGTTTAAGTCACATAACAGGCAGAAATGTGCATTTGCATTCTTTTTGGCAGCTTTGTAAAGCCGTGTGTATCCGTGGTCCTCTTTGATAAATCTCAATCACTGTAAAGCTGCACGCATGTGCACGAGACTGATTTCCATTCCAATCTCTAGTCAAGAATGATGCAGACAGTCCCTTAATTAATCATTTGCATATAAACATGTTGTTTGCCCCACAAGTTATTAGACTCACCCGTGAAAACAGCAGCAAAGAAGAAACGCAATTTCATGGAATGTGACTTTTTAAATGATCATCGGAAAATTGGAGAAAAAAGAAGCGGGGCTTTCCGGGCTCACGAAAAAAAGAACAAAAACCGCTAAAGAGTAAAAAAAAGGGACTGAGGTTATCAAGTGTGTAAGTTCAGAGCAAAGGACTCTGGGAGATGTACAAAAGAAATGGTCACAGTAGGAAGAAGGGCAAACAAGGTCATCAGACCAGTGAATGATTAATATGCACAGCTACAGCTATTTACACCTCTAACAATTAGCATAAAAAATCTACTACTAATATTATAACATAATAACCAATGATGAAATTGACCGCTTTCTTTCTTCTTCTGTTTTTACTTAATTCACCACATCTGGGTTAATCTCTAATAGAAAAAGACAAGGTTTGGATGGTGGGAATCATGCATTAAATGCACATATTATAATTACACATTCTTCCTTTATGAATGCCATTTCACGTGTGGGAAAAAGCATATGCATGGTTTTTGTGCATACACATCATTTATTCATCCAGCCCTTGGGCTCTGTGTCTGAGACGATAAACAGTGCACACTGGATGAACCCCCGCGAGACCCTACGTCACTGTTATTGATATACTTTCCTCTCCTGCTAGTGTGCGAGGGTCTTCTAGTGTCCGGATGATGCAGATTTTATCACCGGGGGGTGGGGTACACTTGGGTCTGTGCCCTCGAAATAAGCTGCAAAGGCACCAACTGTGCACGCATCCTTCAAGTGGAATTATAATTATTAGAATACAAACGACAACACATCCACGCTATCCACAGCTGCTCACGTGCATGTCCAGCGGAGTATAATCCGGGCGTTGGACATATGCTCGTGCGATAAAAGAACCAGCTTAGGCCCGTGCACCTGCATGTTAAAGAGAGACAGCTGTTTTCTAGAATAAACAACTTAAGTCCAACTTAAAGTCTTTAAAAAGCCGAAACAGTTTTTCAAGTCCAATGAAGCCAGCTGCGATGGTCATGAGGAGATGTTTGAAGTTTTTTAATGAGTGTGGAGTTTTACACTCAGTTTGGCCTTAAACGATACAAAAGGCCCGCTGTTTTTGTTCCCTCGCATCAAATCCCTTCTTAATTGCTCGAGAGTGTCCGAATACACAAAATTCTTATTTGGCAGTTGTTATTTTCCTCAATCAGTAAAAAGGAAACAGTATCAACAAGGTTGACAGCTACAGGGAGAAGGAGTTGCAGTTAATATCAAATCCGTTCTACTTTTCCTGTTATGGGCTTGTCTGTTATTTTAGCCCTCCTTTCTCTGTTGTCCTCACTCAGCCCTCTCACTCTCCTCTTTTCTCTCTCCTGCTTGTCTCTAATCTTACCCAAGCTGTGCCTGGGAATTATTTGAATAATCCCCTAATTTACAGCATCTGCTGTGCTTTAATAGGGCTCTCTTTAATTAGGGTCTACTTTCAGTAGTGAGCAAGGAGAGTTGGGGCTAAGGTCTAGAGTGGGAGTGCAAGGGGAGGTGTTGTGGGTGAAGCAAAGGCTGAAGAAATGTGGATGAAACGTGAGAAAATGGACAGTTTTTAACCTTTGGGAGAGAACTTTTTGATACAAAAATACTAACTGGCATTTTTTGAAGACTCAGCTAAATAAATTGGACCAAATAACATTTATTTACTCCAGGTTCATATGCGACTAAAAATGCAATCTAAAATTGATTCTTTACTAAGTTTCCTGTCAGGTGTAGACAAAAGACTGGTTCATCCCTTCAGTTAGTTCCCTTGTCAGTCTACAGACTGAGAATAAGTAAAAAAGCAGCCAATGTCCAAATAAAGACTTTGAACGATCTTCAGAAAGCCCAGAGAACCGTTACACAAGTCTACTTAAAAAAGACAAGTTTACTCATTGGAAGTAAGATTTTGCACTCTATTCATTAATTCACTAATTTTTTTAGCGTCTTCATCTCCAGGTAATGCAGTACAGTGCTGTGACAGATTACTGTATCTTTCAATTCATTGTCACCAGACTTCATTTAATTCCCTCAAGCTTTAGCTGTCTAACTGTGAAAATGATTTTATTCATCACTTTTTCTGGTCATCGTATTTTGTCATCATTCTTGTCATTATTTATATTGTCTCGTTCTTCTGAGGGATTGCTCTTGTAGGACTGCTGCTCTCTCTACCTCCTACAGGGACCCCTAATAGCAGCCATCAATCTTAATATGTTTAACTTAGTGCACACGAGCTGCACACTATTGATCAGCACTACAAACTGTACACAATCACACCACCGGAAAGCCAAACAAGCCTGCAACACAATCAGAAAAGGCCATTATATTCTTGCCAAAACTGTTGTGTAATGCGAGAGGGGGACATGTCACATGTTTAGGTTTTAGAAAAGCAAAGGTTGGTAATTCCCACTAAGATAAATTACACTGGAAATTGAAGTGGACACAATGCTTAGTTTGTATGAATTTTAGCTAATCTCTGTGTTTTTCAATGCCATCTGTGCCCAAAGGCCTCATACCTTGGTGTTTGATTCAATTACATGAGTATGACTCATTCTCTGTCTATATGGAGCAGAGTCACACTGCACACTGTGTTAGCAGTGTGGTCCTGGAAATGTAGCATCAGTCTGTTGAGTTGTTTACCAACTGCTGTATTTCAAGCTGAAATTTGAAGGGATTCAATTTTGTTTTTATTTTAGTCGTCCGCTGATATTTATTAAGCATAAAAATCAGATTTGTAGGTGATATCACTGAAAAAATTAAACAGGTAAACAGCATGTTTTTTTCCCCCTCATAATAGAAAGTGAAGCTAACTGGAAAAAAAACATAAGAGGACTGTGCAAATGCAAATTGCCTTACAAATCTTATTACCCATACAGAATATTGGTTGGAGTACTTTTAGTATAAATGATCAATCAGTTTGGCTTCTCAGCTTCACATTCACATGAACATCTGGTACTTCTGGGCTCAGGTGGCAGATGTTGCACCTCAGCTCATGCTTTTGCTCCTGCAGGTTCTGATGTTCTTGTGTCAGTGTGAAGCATTAACAGAGGGAAATTGATGTGTGTGTGTGTGTGTCAGAGGCAGACAGACAAGACCAGGTGTAGCCCTACCTATCGTAGGTGATAAGCATCACGCACCACAAACCAAAGCCTGATAGCAGGGCTGGTGAGAAGAAGGTGGGGGCTAGTGGGGCAGGGAGCTAATAAAATATCACATCTGCATTAAAATGCCAAGTCTAGGGTCCCAGCACACGGCCTGCTATTTCAGGGATACCTATTTAAAGGCCGTGGAAGCGTGGACTCTGCACGCTGGTATAGCAGCATACATGTACACCATCTCCATTATTTATGGGCCTCATCTCTGGTTTACTGAGTTGGGGGTGGGGTGGGCGCTGCAGTCATCACTGCCGCTTCGAACAACATGTGCTTAATGATGTCACAGACCTGAGAGGACCCGAGGGGGTGGGGTGAGAGGTGCGATGAAGAGATGAGAACGGTTAAAATGTGGCGTGGGGCGGGAGGGTGGCTGCAGGCAAATGGAAGGAAGGGCAGTGACATATCAACATAGGGATTCACTGGACAAGCTTTTTCACCACAGCTGCTGGTTTGACCAGTACTGCAGGACGTCTGCCCCTCTGCTAGCATAATTACCTCTGTCATATCACTGAGCACCCACATGTGACCACAGGTGCTTGGGAATCATGAAAATTTCTCATCTGGCTGCCTGATTTGGTCGTTGCAGGCGGAGATGCCAAAAAACAGGGCAGTTTGGGGTTTTTTAGTAATGGTGTTAATTATTATCTGTGGAGTATTTGTGTGAGTGTTTCGCAGAGCGATAAAGAAATGGATCATTACTTGGGGCCATTAGCCAAAACTTCAACAGTAGGGTCATTTAAGTAATCACCGTTTAATCTACGCTTCTTCATTAGATAGATACAAGCTGTTCACACGACAGAGCTGAAAATCTGCTATCTAAAAGTTGAAGCTGTTGTACTTGGTCTTCGCATGTAGCATCATCATCATCATCATCATCATCATTGGCCCTCAAGTCTGATAGTCGGGACAACGGGACATTTTTAGTTGCTTTCATATTTCATCCTTTGTGCCTCTTTGTGGGGAAAGCGGGGGTGACATTTTTTCCTTTCAAAGACATTTTCACGTTAATTTCGGACCGATTCCGACTTATTGTTGTGCGACTTCATGGTAAATTGTGCAACACACAGCAGGACAGTGCCACTCACTTTTGACAAGATCTGATTTACAGCTTAGCTCCTTGTTTCACATTTCCTCTCTGTGACCTTCCCTCATATTACTCCCTCAATCATTCTTTTGTGGTTGTCACCGAGAAACTGTCAAACATATGTTCGAGGAGCGATCTCCTCACTGTGCGCCTGTGTATGGATTTCCATTTAGTATGCACCCCAACCATTCTTTCCCCTATTGCAGTAATTAGACCTGCTCCATTTAAGCCGGCGGCATCACGCTGGTAGTGGACAGTCTTTAATCATGCGAGAGTGTCTGTTAACACTTAGCAGAGGAGGAGAGACAAACAATGGCCGAACAGGTCTTGTTGGAGGTGTATGTTTGGAGGAGTAAAATGCACTGTTGTTGTCTACTGCTTTTATTATATTTTGAGCACAAGGAGGAGGTTTGATAGGGTTGTGTGTTTCTCTGGAAGCATTTCTTTGGATGTCTTCGTATGCTTTTGCTATAACTTTGCTAAATCATGTTGATCTGCTTCTGCAACGTACACCATAAAAGTCAACAAAATTGAAGATTATAAATGGGTATTTTTCTTTAGAGTTAATCAAATTCTCTGCCGCATGCATTCATTTGTGGGTGTGACCCCCGCTGTGATTTTTGAAATTGTGTCTGATTTTGCAAGGGTTCAATAATAGGAGGACCGTGGGCCTCTTAGAGAAACCATGTTTTATGCATGAGGGCAAAGGGTGGGGCCCGTTAGGGGGTTGTGTCAGCGGACACACACAACAGCCAGATCAGCAGACACCCTGACTACTTGGCAGAGATGCACAAGAAAGGCTTCTATAGACACTGGTCCTCCTTTGTCCTGCAGCATTCAAGTGCCTCAGTGTTCCCAGTACACACGGACAGTGCACACAGCAGTGTGCGTGCATGCCTGTATCTTAATTTGAGACTGTATTCCAGGACAGCGCTCGTCTTGCATCATATCGGTCACCCTGACCTTCTTGTTTTCCGTACGTTGTTTTTCTGAAGGATTTCTAGCCATTTCACCTAAGCTTCCTTCATCAGCAGTGGCAGCACCTTCAGGGCTTTAATTCAGTGCCTTCTGCCAGTCTTTCTGCCCCAGACTCGGTATGACAGCACACCAGGGCAGAAAGTATTATTGACTGCTTTTGTCTAGAAAAGAAGTGCGAGCACATAAAAGTGTTACTATGGGGCCATTTGAAATATACAGTAATAACTTCTGACAACTTTACAGTGGTTTTCATCATTTTATAAACTGAAGTGTTCCCAAGCTTGCAGTTTACTGTGTTAGAAAGAAGAATTGAAAAAAATAAAAGAGCTGAAATGGACTATAATGGTGATTTGGTGCTAAAATATTTCTGATGCTCTAGGCGACTTTAAAGCCATGTATGCTTCAGAGGGAAGTTACATTTATTAGGTAGGGCATTGTGAGAGCCATGTGGCCCCTTGAGATTGATGAACAAACTGAATTACCCCAGTAAAAATGTACTGAGGCCTTAGCATTTCTTAAGAGAAATGATTTCACATTGCATCTTCAGAGAAATACTGCATGCTACAACTTCATAAGTCATGGCTTATGAAGAGCGAACTACTGGAAGAAAAGTAGATTACCATGGTTTAATTTTCATTAGAGCGCCAAGCATCTATTCCAAGATCTAAGGTCAAGTCGTGTTGGAGAATGCCACGCTTCTCATTAAGCTCTGAAATGTAATAATCACAGTGTTGCAGCCGCTGGTATAAAGTAGTGCCTCTCTAAATGAAGTATCCACTCTCTCTCTCTCTCTGCTCTCATCCTTCAGCGTCAATGTTTGAGGCTTGTTTTCCTCATTTCTGTATTCACATTTTTGCCTTATTTCTTTTCTGGTTCTGCATAACAGGCAAAACATACACAAGAGGTCAGTACAAGAAAGTGAATGCTATACCAGTAGAAGTGAAGGAACAGACAGAGAAAGAACTACCAGACAACAGCCAAGCATAAATACGCCTATTAGGTATCGCTGCCTGCAACATGAAGGTCCTGCAAGTAATAATTTAATGCAGGCTACATGTTGGGGGGGGGCATATGAAATAATAAGGGGTCTGTTCCCGTTGTTATGCTAACAGTTTTCGGAGAAGCCCCTCTTCCTCCAAGTTAATTATGGTTGACATTTAAATGAGTGCACTTCTGTTGAAGAAGGTGGGAGAATTGTGGAAGAAGAGGGCCTCTCTCTAATTGAGTTTGTTGCTAGCTCCACCTTCGATGCCGCCTTTGTTCTGCAGGGAGTGGATATGTGAACTGCAGCTGAATGAGTCTCTCTGTGGCGATATTGATACTGGCTTGGCTATATGGTGCTGGTCTTATCTATGTTGTCTTTATTTGCATTAGCATGCATTTTGGAAACAGATGTTTTGTTTTTCAGCATTGTTTTCTTTTTCAAAAGCTTCCTTTTACACGTTAGCAGTGATGTCAGAAATGTTCTGCTTCTCTCTGAATTGGTTTATATGAAAAAGTAAGGTTAGCAGGTAGGTGAAAGCTCTCAACAATGAAGCACATTTAGTGAATCGGTGGCATTTTGTGCAAAAACCCAAGTACATCCATCAACAGTTGTGTGGGTTTTCCATGAAATTGTAATACTTGCTCTTTATTTGTGAAAAAAAACCAACACACTAAAAATAAATATGAATACTAAAATAAAATTCCCTTACAGAAAATGTGCCAGTTGCTCTAAGCATCTTGCAGCACTCCTTTGGTAGATTTTCTGTCTCTTTATGTAGTCCAAGATTGGTTCTCTGATGTTGGGATCTGTGGGGGCCACGCCATCTGTTGCAGCGCTGATTTTTTTTTTTTTCTGTGAGCAACTAAGCTTGTTGCTCTGTAGCTGTTTTGTGAAGCTATGACCTAATATTTCAACTGCTCCTCTTTCTATCTCACAGCCATGGCAGATTTCCACGTCCAGCCCGAGTCAGTGCACGCTGAGGAGTCCGGCGTGGCCAGATTCCAGTGCCAGATTCACGGCCTGCCAGAGCCGGTCATCAGCTGGGAAAAAGACAGCAGTCCAGTGGACACCAGTAATGAAAGGTTAGATCAAACTATCACTTGGGCTTCTTGTTTTAGGAAACTGCAACACTTTTGTTAAAGTTTGCCAAGTCTCATCGTTTTTTTTTTCTTCTGTCTTTTAGGTACACTCTTCTGCCTACAGGCGTTCTCCAGATCACAGGAGTGCGTGAGGAGGACAGTGGAAAGTTCTGCTGTGTGGCTCATAACAGTGCAGGAGTGAAACACAGTGCTGAGGCACTCCTAACTGTTTCAGGTTGGTATCTATAGATGAGCACGCATCTGAGTAAACCTTTGTTTTTGATGTTTTGTTTTTTTTGTCAATTAAGGAAAGCATGCTGTAAATTGTAAATTGACTTTGGCTTAAATTAGCTTTCTTTGTTCACATCTTTAGTTTTCTGCATCACTGATCAAATACAGTCACTTAATACGCCTCTGCTCATCTGTATAGCACATTTCCTAGACTTTTCCAAACGTATTGTCCTGCTGCCAGATCTAAGAGATACAGCATATTGAGCTAATGCACTCCAGAGAAATCCAATTAAAAGAAGCTATCCATCATGCTCATTCCAATCTTGAATTCTCCTCTTCCTTTTTCCCTTCAGGCTCACAGTCATCTGTTTACAAAGAACCTGTGATCGTGGTCGGTCCAGAAAACCTAACCCTCACTGTTCATCAAACGGCTATCTTGGAGTGTGTTGCCACTGGATACCCTCGGCCCATTGTGTCATGGAGCAGACTAGGTGAGAAAAAAAATCCTGATCAGATCAGACATGGTGTTCTTGGTTGTGTGTTTGAGAGATTAGGTGGCATCAGTTTGTTCTGTCTCGCATTGTGAAGTATACAGACTGATATTTGAGCCGATATGTTGGTATCGGCAGTTATGGCAGGTGATAAATTGAAACTTAACAAGTTTAACAGCATATGCAAGCACGCTGCTGTTTGCATAGTTTTTCATACTATATCAGATTTTTACGTCAGATTTTAAAAATCTTTTAATCACCAAATATCAGCATCGGTATCAGTATTTGTCAGTAAAATTCCTATATTGGTCATGCTCTACTAGAATATATTTGTTACAGCACAGATCTATTGTGTTTACATGAGGCAGTGGGATTGAAGATTAAGCCTTAGGGCTAAACATGATGTTCAACTCTGTTGCTTCATGTCCTCATGATGCTAAAACCTCCTCGGAAGCACCACCTCTGAGTAATTGCTGTACATACAGTCCGTTTTCTCCTCTCTTCTTGTGCATTCTTCCTTTTCTTGACTACCACTCAGATTCTGTCGTGAACAATTTTTCAATCTCCTATCTGTTTACTTTACCTCTCATTCAATCTGATTTGCTGTTTCAAATGTAAATCGCAGCCCCCTCCCCAGCAGCTGGGCGTAATCAGATTGCCGGTATTGCCTTTCACAGTGTTGCCAGAATGAAATGCTAACACGATGGGATTTGTATGTATTAGATTACAGCAGGGAGGCTAGGATAAGCCGCATAATGAATCTTATAGTTTCACATCAGTCACTCCTTAATGCCAGCGTTGGTTTGCTGCTTTTCATTGAACAGCGGCACCACAGCCTCCTAGGTTGTGCTCTTTTTTTTTCTGACAGTAAGTTAATTAGTCTCTGACAGGGAGAAAGTGATGGAGAGGCCAGAGAGAGACAGGAATATAACAGGAAAATGCAAGAAAAGAACAAGACCGCTTCTGTTAGGACAGCGGCCCAGTGCGATAATGAAAAAAAAAAAGCGGAAAAAGCAATAAAACATGCGGCAATGGCGTTTGAAGAAGGCGAACACATGCCACACAAGTTGGAGATATTTTTTAGATCTCAATAACTTGCCGTGATTAATTGCATTAATTACACGTATAGTCTTCATTAGGCATCGCCACATAATTACGCATTTACTAATTGAAGCTGCAGCATTTATCACGAGTTGTGTGTGTGCACCACCAGTTGGCTGGTTTGAAGATTCAAAGGAACTTAAAGGATTTCTTTCATCACTTCTGATGAATTGAATAGTGAGCTTGAGATGTGATGAGGTGTGGTCTGTGACGATTTCCTTTTGCAGTTTAGGCCTGGTGATCATATCTGATTTAAGAGCAAAACCTCGTCTTTCCAGTTGATCTTCAGTTGTTGTATCGCAGGAGTGAATTGTCTTTGTTGTTTAGGTTTCCTCGACTGTGTCACAGTTGATGCTTGTAATTATTTATTGTTTTTGCAAGGTGACTTTTACTTCTTGGGATATGAATGAGTTTTGGTTCCTGTTTGGATTTCTTTGTTTGTTCTATTAATGAGTTAATATTGCCTTGATTTCCTGCTTTGGTTCCCTTGTTAAAGTTTCCCTCTCTGTTGTTACAGGGCTTGACTCTTTCTCCTCCTGGGATCCGTTTTTCTCTGTCATCTTGTTTGGTGTCAGTGTAGTTGTCTTTTGGTCATTTCCTGTTGTGCTCCAGTATCTGCTTGTGTCCTGCGTCATGATCTGGGTTTCACTTTCTGTGTTGATATAGTCACCTGCAGTAATTAGTTTCATCCACACCTCATTCCCCATTTATTTGTCATCATCAGTCAGTCGTTAGTGTAGACATAGTCTTGTCACTCTTTTGTGTCTGTTTGTGCAGCCTTCTTCCCTGGCTCTATGTATGTTTGGTTTTCTTTGGAGTTTTAGGTTTGCTTTTATAGGCTTGCTTTATAGTTCATTGTTCTGCATTTCATGACAGTATGTGTCATCAAAGCAGTTTAGCGATATCATAAGGTAGATAATATAAAATGTAAAATTTTATAGGATTTTATACATTCTTGATCAGTTAGGACATTCATAAAATTGTTATGTAGACATGCTAGTGAGATGTTAGTGTCACGTATGGCTGTACTGCAAAATACACACCATTATATAATCTGATTATCTTTGATAGAAGCACATTTGTATGTGCAGTAATTGGATGTGTTATCATGCATAATATACACGCAAAATCATGAGTCTGGCAAACATTTTTGTCATCGTATAATTTGTTTAGGCCACTGTATGCCACATCGTGCTGGTTTGGAGTATGCCGTTATGTTTTAAACTATGATTTTACATTTTTTTTTGTCATTTTTTTTCACTTGGAGAAGTGGTGATCATGCTGTTATCGTCAACAACAGTTTTCCCCACCACAGAGGACTCCAAATTCTGTAACAGACTAGTCACACCCATAGACCATCATCTCTCGATGGTCCTGCAACCAGCAGTATATGATAGGAGGCTGTTTTGATGTCAGTTTCAGTATTTCACTAAACTCTTGAATTTGGTCATGTGGGTCACGTCCGTGGACCTAAACGTTTGTGGTCATCAACATGATTTATGTTAGTCTTTAAAAATCAAACTAATATTATGTTTTTACAGTCTTTTGCTCATAAAATCTTAAAAACAATAATTTCTAGATGATCGTGATCAGGAAATTCGTTTTTAGGCTTGGTGGCATTATTTTTAATTATTTTAAGTCAATTTTAGTCAAACGCATTATCCAAAGTATCCTTTCATTACAAATCTGTTGAAAAGTGACTTGCTTTAAGTTTAAAGATAAGGGACTGAGCCAAAAAGTATTCACTGACTATTGACCACATAGCTAGCATTTCTGACTGGAGCTCCTTTGTCCGCTGTGGTACCTGTCTCTCTTCCCTCCATTGCTGGCCTTTCGTTGTATCATATCTGGAACATACAGGCTTACAGGCTGCAGATGGAAGTCATAGATGGGATTAAAATGCCCCTTTGGCCCCATAGCTAACATCATAGACAGACTGAAGCCATTGTTGGGGTTGACACTGCAGATAAGGGAGCACAGGAAAGTGTGTAAGCTTATCATGTAATTACAGCAAAAGCAGAGAGGAGGCAGCTATGGATTGTGTAAGTAGATATAAGATTAGAAGTTACAGTTAGAGTTTCTGGTCCCAGAGTGGCAGCTGAAACATTTCCAGTCCCAAGAAGCAAACCAGCTTAAGAAAATGTACTCTGAGGTTTTTTCAGACAAATTCCTGAAAAAGGCGAATGTGTCAACTGGAGCATAAAAGTTTTAATTAACTGAACATCCAATAGGGGGAAGCCAAAAAACAGCATTGATTTACTGTAAAGCACCCAAAAGTCAGACGATCCTCACTGGAAACTATCACAAAGTCCCAATTAAGTTTTAAAAAATTGCAGCGTGGACGCGACTGGAACACAAACTCGCTGACCTTTCTCGGTGTAGGGTGCGCTGGCAGCTTTATCACATTATAATCCTGAGGAACACACGCTGTGAGCGCTGCATCCTTGGGGGGACAGAAATAGCGCTGCTTCTGTCAGCTCGTGGCTGTAAACTTGCATGATGTTAATTAGATGTCTTGCTAGTGATTTACACCCACTCTGATCTTTACTATAGTTCAGTTGACCCCCATCTAACATAAACACCTACTGTGCCCATATACCTGGTTCTTTTCATGCTGACCTCCATAAATTCTTACTCATCCTTCTCAACTGTTTTTTCCTTTTTCTCTTCCCCTGATTAGACGGCCGTCCCATCGGGGTGGAGGGAATTCAGGTGCTTGGCACAGGAAACCTGATGATCTCAGATGTTGGCGTGGAGCACTCCGGGGTCTACGTGTGTGCCGCTAACAAACCAGGAACCCGTGTGCGAAGGACTGCTCAAGGACGTCTGGTGGTCCAAGGTGAGTTCTGGATAAAAGCAATGCCATCTTCGGGAACGTGTCAAGGTACTGCTCGGCACTATGTGGGTGGATCAGGAAACATGATTACTATACCATGACTGAAAGCGCCTCAGTTTTGCTGCGTTTATGAACAAGTGCTTTGCTCCTGTGCCACCAGCGTGTTTTATGTAGGTGGTCTTTAGTTTTAAACCCTCATTCTGATCTAGTGGGTGGTGCAGATTTTTAAGGGTGAAGGTTTTGAATGATTTTCACCCAAAGCAAAGCAAAGCATACCAAAACATTCCAGGGTGATTTTTTTTTTTTTTTTTTTTTGCTAAAAAAAAAATTGATTTTTTTTTTTTTACT
>VUQR01014845.1:33293-43846 GCA_015108515.1 Hemichromis elongatus | reverse complement strand
CCTCTGTCAGTGCACCCCAGGGCAGCTGTGGCTACAATGTAGCTTGCCATCACCAGTGTGTGAATGGGTGGATGACTGAATGTAAAGCGCTTTTGGGTCCTTAGGGACTAGTAAAGCTCTATATAAATACAGGCCATTTACCATTCTACCCCGGTGACACTGGGCAAGAGCTGGACTACACCTTGGGCAGGTCAGCAGTCCATCGCAGGCAGACTGACAATGCTCACAACCACACCTACCTAGATTATCTAACACGGCATGTCTTTGGACTGCGTGAAGAAACCGATGCCGGCCAATGGAGAACAAGGAAAGTCCAGATAGAAATATATACCACTGCTCCACCATCTCATCATTTATATACACAATCTGATGCTAGGAAAAGAAAGACTGATGTTAGGGTAACTCTAATAAGCAGCCGCCCACATGGGTACATCTCCATGCATCACCATGAGCGTTCCTCACTGTGATGGCCAAACCCATGGCCACACTCTAAAGTCGGTAACTCCCATGTATTCTTTATTTCCTCACTAACACTTTAATAACACTTTAATTTGCAGTATTGTTGATTGGTTTGAATACATTTGTTTCTATTTGTAAGCGCGCACATTTAGTTTACTTATGTAGGCATACCAGTTCGTTATTTTGTTTGACTTTGACTAACATTTTGTTTCTTTTACTTACCTGCCATGATCCCTGGGAGTTGCCTGACAAAAGATGGTAGCCAGGGTTTGAAACCCTTAAGTACCAAAGGATAATTGGACTGCACCACCATTTCCTGCTGAAGGGGGAGAACGTGTGTTTTCTTTAATTAAAAAGAGATTTTGTATTTGATTAAATATTTGAGTTTAGGGATTAGTAGCTTTGATTTTCGTCTTTGGTGTTAAGTTTAGTTAATTAATAAATCAAACTGTGCTGCATTGTTTGCTGTTTATGATTGTTTGTTTAGTGTACCCCCTTGTGTGTCATTATGGTCTGATCAGCCATGTGTGTGTCATTTCATGTTTAGGGTCAGTTATGTTTGTTTCAGCAGTCATTTTGGTTTGTTAAGTTTGCTGTTTGCCTGAGTTCAGTTTGTTGCTTTGTCCTCTTTTATGAGCTCACATTTATTACTTTTGTAAATATAATTTTTGGGTTAAATAAAAGGAAAACCCTATTTTTCTAATAACTCCTGGGACTCCTCCTGCTTTTTTCAACTTGGTCCATCACACTCACCATGACTCGTTGGACTCGAGCTTTGACGAACTCGGCGTTCATCTCCCACTGAAGCAGCAGCCAGAGGCCCGACTCGGGATCCAAGAACCTGCAGATATTCACTTTCTCCTGCAAGGAAACAGCAGAACAAGATGGAGGACGAAGGAATGGAAGAACCGACATGATTCTCTAAAGATTAAACTCACATACTTCTGAAACTGCAGAGGATAGCTAACAATAAGTGAATGCAGTTGAGGGTAGGCTGGTACACAGTTTACACGTCAGGTGGTTACTCCTGCAGTGCAGTGCAGACTAAACTGTCTTGGTGGGAGGTACACTCATAGACTTTGATCTGTGATCATGTCTGTGAATGTTGGGGATTCTTTGACTTTTGTTCTATCGCCGACAGCTTTTACTTCTCTGCATCAACATTTGTAAAGGCTTTCACAAGTGCAGGCACAGCAGTGCTTTTCTTCATTTCACCACAAACACGTAGGTCATGACGGTTCCTCTGCCCTGGATGTAGATGCTGCCGGTGCGGTCGTCCTCCCAGACCGTCGGCTGGCTGCTGGCGTTAGTCTGCGTGTGAAGGAAAGAGTGTTTCTGTCCTGTCATCACTCCCAGGCCTCTCACACATGGACAACACTTCTCACTTCTCATGTTTTACCTCTTTCCTCTTTCTAATTAAAGAACTTCATCTCTGCTCTTGGCTCACAATGATTTTTCAGCTCATTTTGTTTTTTTTAAAGTTCAAAGCATTTTCAACTTTGCAAAACCAAAAACTTTTTCCATCACTTTAACATGAAAAGTTAAATAAATGCAGCAAATCAGGCAACTCTGCTGCATTGAAGAGCGTCATAACAGACGGACCTCATTGCGTGTGGTGATGAAGTGCCCCTGATTGTACCACTCCTTTGGAAACGGCTGCAGTTTCTGGAAAACACAGAGCCAATAGTGACATGGTATCACAGACATAATCATGCTCATCAGCAGTTCCTACCTGCGACTCGTCCACGTAAACTCTGTTCCCGTGGTGACTTAAGCAGTTATACAGCATCCCGTTTTCATGGAGGAAACTCTCAAAGTGCAGAGACACTTCTTCCCCCTCTCCCACAGTTTCCTGGTATTAACACAGACGCTACTCACTGCTCAACACTTTCAAACCCTACTTTGGTGCAAATACGCTGGATGTGACATTTACTGAGAATCGTCACAGCCTACCAGAGGACAGCAGCCTTCAGAGAGTCAGCTGGTGTACTGGATGTGTGCGTGCTGTTTTGGCCGAACAGAATATTGTCAGGACTGTTACCTACACTGTTTACGTGTTTTACGTCTCATTTCCAGCCCGACAATGACTCTAAACTGGCTCAATGGACGGAAAAAAGTGGAGGAGGGAATTTTCAGCTTATCCTGCAGATAAAGACCTCCCACATGGTCATTCCTGCTCACTCACAGTAATTCAGTGATAGGCAAACAGCAAAACAACAGAAAAGTTCCTGTTATACACCATGCACTGCAAAAAAACACTGTCTTGTTTTGTCTTGTTGGTTGTTTTTTTCCACATTTTAAATTAAGGACATTTCTATGAATGAAGATAAACTTTCTATAACTCCAGGACAGTTTCAGCAGACCCTTTTCTTTTATTTTACACATTAATTTCTTATCATTTAAAGAGTCGTGCCGACTGATTTCTCAGATTGTCTCACAAATCGAGACCTGCTTTTGAAATAGCACTTTTTTCCCCTAATGTTGCGATATCTTAGGATTAAACATGCAGATAAACTTGTTTGCACTGACAGAAAGAGCAGTTTGGTCTGGTCGCCCATTAAAAGCTGGCTGTGAATAATTGGTAAGTAATTAGGGAACATTGCAGGCCCCCTAATTACTCCTACAGAGGTCACACCCACTCACAATACGAGAAGACCAGCGACCTGACCTTCATCTTTCAGTGGGTCTTAGGTAACTGTGACAGTTATCTCTTGTCACCTGAGACTGGGGAAAGACCAGAGAGTCCCAGCTGTCAGGGTTAAATCAGACATTAAATCCCAGAGGATCAGTGATAACATCATAACACAGCTCAGAGTTAGAGAAATGATCAGGACAGATGTTTAGTGTTAAAAAGCTGCTCACGGTCACAAGCAGTGTGGAGGAAACATTACCTTCAGGGTGTCATTGTTCCCTCCTGCAGGTGTGGAGGCCCGAGTGTCTCCGGGTTCAGCCTTCCGGGCTTCCAGCGTATCCAGCCGGGGCTCCTCGCTGACAGACGCTCCGCTCCCCATCACAACATCCACTGACTCAGAAACATCCAGAGAGCAAAGGACAAAGAGAGGGAGCTGCCAGTGACATCAGCCCGACACGGGCGTGTCTCCTGTCACCTCTGAGGATGACTTAAAGGGGTTACTTTCTCATGAGATGTTGTTAATGGGTTTTTTAAAGGAAGGATTTAAATATGATTTCAGTATTTATCATGTGACAAACTGCTGGTTTAATAATCTGCTGTTGGTCATTTACAAACTAATTTCTCCAAAAAGCTGCTGTAAAGAGAAGATCTCCAAAGCTTTACCCTCAGTTTTCCTGCTCTGCGCTGCTGAAGATCAACACTAGAGGGCAGCATCAACACACTAACACACTGCAGGGAACATGACTCCTGTTACTCATCCCAGAGGAGGCCAATGGTGTCAATACGGGAACACTTTAACACTGAACGCACCGGTTCAACCCTTCACGACCTGCCCACAGAGGACGGCCCCGACACTCCGACAGGTCTCCTTTCTTCTGCTTTGTTCAACACAAGTATCGGTGATTTAAACTTGCTTTAGGGTTAATCTCACTGTCGTGTCCTCAGTAAGCAGTTTGCATCCTCTTGGCACCAGCCCTCCCTGAAATATGAGGACAGGCTAAAGCACTGTTCCTCTTTTAGCCCCCACCTTGTTGGATAAGAGAGAGGAACATTTACCCAGATTTTATGTACTTTTACCTTATTGAAGTCTTTCCATGCACTTTATATTTTGAGTGAAATCACTGCATGATCGATCAAGCTGCTAAACAATATATTAGTAATTAAAATCGCCATCAGGTGGAACATTAAAGATATAAACATCGGTAAATCTATAATTATAGCTCAGTAACATCATCATATATTTAAATACACAACCAGTGAGCTATTAATCTAAGTAAAAAAAATTAAATGCTTTTTTCCACTTTCCAACAACCCTCCATCACATGATTAAATTCTTATACAGCATTACTCTAATGATAATTCAGCAAAAAGGATGCAGAGGTCCACAGCTTGAAATTGTGGTGTGTACACCACACTTATTAAGTATTTCTGATTTATAGTCTGATTACCTGTGGCCCTCTCATCCAGGCCGACCAGCATGTACAGGATCTGAAATCAGTCCATCTGAGGGATCGCTCAGAGTCAGAGAAGCATTTAAGGTTTGAGCATGTGCAGAGGAGGGAGGGTGGTGGATAAGGATGGAGCTGCCAGGCAGGACGAGAAGAGAAAGACCTCAGAGGAGATTCATGGATGTAGTGAAGGAGGACGTGCAGAGGGTCGGTATGATGGAGGACGGAGCTGGAGGCAGACGAACAGCTGTGGGGACCCCTGAAGGGAATTTATGTGCATTTACTTCCTTAAACAAAACACACAAAGCCATCCTGATAACAACACTGTTGACCCGTTACGCTTCCAACCTCACTTTTTGGAGAGTCAAACACAAAAGAATGAGCATGTGTGCATGCATGCTGATACAGCAGAGATAATAATAAAGAAGAAAAGCAGAGAATAGTTATTTATATAAAAGTGAAAGAGGATTCCAAAGAGCCTGACTCCAGGAAGTTACTGATCATCAGACCGTCATGGAGGAGGAACCCCTGACTGCCTGCTTAATGTGTGCCCACAATACTGGAGCCAAAGGCACACTTATCACAGGGTGAACAGGCACGTCCAAGCCAGTTCTCCCCAAATCACACACGTGCAGAGCATCAAGCCGTGAAAACGGCTTGAAATCCGCTCTTGTGCGACACATTTACCACAGTCGAGTGCTCGAAGTGCTGTCAGGTGTGCAAGAAGTGCAGAGCTTGTGCATGTGCACAAACACAAAAGTTTGCCAGTGTGAATGGAACAACAGAGAGCTGACAGTTTAAGGTGTTTTAGCCCCGCCTCCTGTTAAGCTGACACCTGAAAGGAATGAATTTAGAGCAGCTTGAAGCCAGAGCTTTTGGCTTACATGGATTATGTGTACAGGTGAGCTCATTATCAGAACTGTGGCCATGTTTAATGTGAAAATCCACCATGGCAGAAAAATGTAGACATATGAAAGAGGAATAAATATATGTGAAAGGTTTATCCCTATATAAACTCAGGCTCTTGCTGATTTACACTGTATACTTTCTCTTTTTCAGTGTTCGGCATTTTTGGATGTGTCATGAAATGTGCTTCCAGAACGCGCTTCAGGCCAGACAAAGTGTGAGCAGCTGGCGATCCCAGCAGATGTATTGTATCCCAGTCTGTGAGCCACGGAGCAGTAAAATCCTCACTGATTGCTCCTTTTAAAAGAGGTGGACGCATTTCTTCTCCTGGAGGAGCTGCCGGCTGTTCTGGCAGCTGAGCGCCGGGTCGAACGCTGGGTGAATAACAGCGGGTCTCATTGTGCCTCGGCTCGGGCTCCACACCGCAGGCCAAATTTAAAATGACACGCAATGAAAGAGCAAACGAAACGAGTTTCCCCCAGAGAACAATCTGGAAAATTACTCTCCATTCACACAGACAGGGAGAGTATTGACAGAGTGTCACACTCTCTCACAGCCAATCAGCTTTTGTTGCTTTCTGTCAGAGCGGTCTCAGAACATCTGCTGCTCCTCAAACGCAACGCCTGTGTCTGCGTGGGGCTCAGAGACGCCTCACTGGAACAGGTGCTGATGCTCGTCAGGTGATCTAAAACAGCACTGCAGGACAGGAGCAGGGAGCCCACAGCATGTTTGTCTGCATGTAGCACTACATGACTAATAAAGTCACAGCAGCTAGATGACAATGTCATTAAAAATTCTTCAAAAGGCTGGGGTGGCTGTGGCTCAGGTGGTAGAGCAGATCAGCTACTGATGGGAAGGTTGGTAGTTTGACTCTTGGCTTCCCCAGTCTGCATGCCAAATATCCTTGGGCAAGATACTAACCCTCCAAGACATTGTGTGTGAATGCTGGTTAGTTTGCACTTAAGTTTAGAAGTGCTTAAATGAGTGGGTGGGAATGGGGTGAATGAGGCATGTTGTATACAGTGCTTTGAGTACTCCAGGAGAGTAGAAACTCGCTATATAAGAATCAGTCCATCCAACAGCAAAAGCATGGACCAGGGGGTCCAGTTCAGGTGAAGCCCAGCAGACAGCTAGAAACTTTAGCTGCCTGTGTCGCCATCCACCTGTCAGTCAAAGAGACCTAATAATGCAAAACTTAAGCCTTAATAAAATCCAGAGAGCAAAGAGCAAAACAGTTTATCAGGATGTTAATGTTTATTTCTGCTTTTTTAATGTGGGAGTCTATGGGGTCCGACCAACGATTGTAGAAAATATGGACGACCTAAGCTCCCCAAAAATGAAGCCATAGCATCTCTATCGCCCCCTGGTGTCATGTCATGGAGATGCTTTCCTGCAAGAGATACTTTCTTTTTATTATCAGTAGTTGATTTGTCTTCAAGGGGTCTTGTTTTTCAAAAGTTTGATTAATTGATGATTAATTATGATCATTATGCTGCAGTCATGGAGAAATCTACATATCTCTGTTTGGGAATGGCAGATAGAGCAGAGGCTCTGAGAGGAGGTCCAGCGTTTACGTTACAAAACCATGACCGACTGTTTCAAACAAACAGCCTGAGGTGTTCTTCAGTAAACTGGAATACCTGACAGACGGACCCAACCCCCGTGCACTTTTTCGGTAAGTTAAACGTGTTTGTAAGATAATCCGTAAAAAACGTCCTTAGCTAGCTTGCTCTGAGAACCTCAGAGTCCTAAATTCCCGCACAGGCTTCTTTCTCTCTGAGGCCTTTTTCCAAACAGCTGCTTGTTGCTTGAAGAAAACATTTTCCTACTTACTAAATACTTTGCATAAAGATCTAAACTTGAATGCAACTTTTTTTAAAGAACGTAGTAAAAGAAGCATGCAGTGCTTTTTCTTTGGAGCAAAATAAGATATATATATATATATCATGTTGTTTGTTCTGGTGCGTTCAAGGAAACTGTTTGTTTAATGCTTCCGTGTATATCTATGTTCCCTGATTTCACTAAAGACTGCAAATGAACATCATGTTTGGAGTACAGATGACCAGGCAAACTCCTTAAGATAACAGCGTCCTGGTACAGAAACATTGTCGCTGTAGGATCATTTTAATGCTTAATGGACTACAAAAGCACAGACGATACAAGCACAACAGACTGCACATCAAAACATCCACCAGGTAAATGGTCAACCATCCAGGGTTTTCTTGTGTTTAATGTCCATCACACTCAAATGAACAAATCTCTGAGACTTCATTGGAGGTCTAACCCTACACATGCTGCTGGTGACCTGGTGGATGTTGACAGGTTAAACCATGTTTGCGAAAAAGGATTTTTCTTATTACAGATTTTTTTTTTTTTTTTGCATTTTTGTCATATTTACATGTTTCCAATCAACAAACAAATGTTATTACTGAACAAAGAGAAACTAAGAGAAAAGTCATCCAAACCTACCTGCCCTGAGAGCAAAAGTAGCTGCCCCCTAAACCTAAAAACTGGTTGTTCCACCCTCTGCAGCAGGAACTGCAGTCACATGTTTGTGATACCTTCAGTGAGTCTTTCACATCACTGTGGAGGAAATTTGGCTTTTTTTCAGGATTATTTCAATTCAGACACACAGGAGGTTTTCCAGCATGGATGCCTACTGAAGGTCATGCTGAAGCATCTCAGCCTAATTTAAGTCCAGGCTTTGACCCGGATGCTGTTGGAGTATTTTTAAAAGGTCGGTCGCTCCTGGGAAGGTTCAGCATTGTTCCAGGTTTTCTCCATGTGTGCATAACGGCTCTCACTGAGGTTCACTGGAGTCCCGAAGCCTTGAAATGTCTCTGAAATGTCTAACCCTTTCAGACTGATGATGCCAATGACTTTGTTTCTTTAGATTGTGGCATGAGGTGCTGGTTTAATTTATCAAACAGCTTATTTGCAAGTGATTTCTGATTCAGTGGGTCTGGCTGTAATCAGGCCTGGGTGTGGCGGTGAAACACAGCTGTGGTTAATCACAGTTAATTCATGCTATACCAAGAGGATGGCAGTTATTTATTTCACACAGGGCAGGTAGGTTAGGATAGTTTTCCTTTTTAAATGAAGTTATCATTTTTTAAACATTAATTTTTGTATTTACTCAGGTAAGATCTGCTCTCTGTTTGTTTCAAAGCACAGGCTGCTTGAAACCAAATCAGGAACATCTTTTCAAAAAGTCTTAATTCATTTCTTCAATCAGGATCTTCAGCTGGTTCTAGAAAAATCTAAATTTCCAGTCCAGATGTTTCAGTTTTGAGCAAAAGAGGCCGTCTAAATTTGTGAGTGTTGTTAATTCTTTTGTAACAGTTTCTTTAAACCTGGATTTTCTGCTTCTATAGCGCTGGGAGAGCACCGTCATCACAACAAAACTGAAGAGAATCTCTGAAAAAGCAATGAGGTCTAGAGCAGCTGAACAAGTGTTTGATGTAAGACAAGGGAGTAAATGTCTAAAGGGCACAGTAGGAATCCACAGAAGCTGAGTCCTGAAAAAAGAAAAATACAGCAATGACATATTTGTGCATTTATTTGATGGGTAATTGTCTCTACGAGGAAACGGTGAGGGAGGTCAAAGCATTGAGACCAAGACATTGGTTTCGGTTAGCACGTGAGATTTCTCCATAAATATAAAAATAGAGACACTCGGTACGTTCGTCCTCTCTTCCTTCCTTAGCTGAAGAAGTCTTTGGAAATGGCTTCCACAAAGTTGGGGGCCGACATGAGGATCCCAATGGTGCAGAGGATGGTGAAGAGCGAGAACGCCACCAGGCAGAGCCGGTCGATCACCGCTGCGGCAAACTTCCACTCGCTGCAGACCGTCTCCTCCTCGTCTTGGCCGCGGAAACGCCCGGCGATGTATCTCACCTCCTCCAGGATCTGGTTCAGCTCCGTCTCCAAGGCTGAACCCCCAGCCGCTCCCCCTGCTCTTCCTCCACCTCCAGCCCCTCCTCCCGCTCTCAGGGCATCTTCCTCAGCACCGACACCGCCTCCAACGAGCCGCGAGCACAGGAGCTCAGGATCAGCGGGGGATCCGTAGTGGAGGCCTTCCACACCTCTGAAGCCGACGTAGAGGAGGTTGCCGTTATTTACCTGTGGGTTGTGCCGCAGTGAGCCCTGGCTGACGCTGAGCTCCAGGCTGGACAGGCTGCCGCGCCGACGCTTGGCGGCATTGTGACACGCTGGACGGACCTTTGCTTCACCAGGGCGCCGCATCCTCAGAAACCAGGCACACCAGTTCAACAAGATCACACGAGTCTGAAGAAGAAAGAGAAGAAAGTAATTACTTCAAAGTAAATTTTATTATTATTATTTTTGTGATATTATTGATGAATCGATTTGTTGTTATTCCAGTAAAGAGTTCCAGTTTTGCGATTCTGTATTTTGGTTCCTTAAAAAAATAAAAAATAAAAAATGTCTTTCTTACAATTAAGGTGTGGGTTTGTGCGTTTGGCCTCTCATCTTTTCGTCTCCGTGTTTAGCATGACTGTTTCAAAATGTTTCCTGTTTTTTTATTATTATACTTTTTTTTTTTTTTAATCTTGCCTCTTGTTTAGGGTTTTCCTTCCTTTTTGTCTGATTGTCTTGATTACCTTCCCCTGTCAATCTCTCCCCTACAGCTTCAAACCCGTTTGGATCATCTTTGGACTTTATATTCACCTTTTGGATGTCATGACTTTAATAATAATAATAATAGACTTGTTCAAGGGTACCTCAGGGTTGCCATTCGGTGGATTTGAACCTCCGACCTTCTGTTAATGGGGCAAAAACTCCACCTACTTATAAATTTTAAACCTATTAATTACCTGATTATTGAAAACTCACTTTCTGCTGGCGTTCTGTCTGAGCCTGCTAACTGTTCCCACCTTAAAGATAAAAGGAGACCATTGAACATTTGCTAGCAAGACTCCCGGGTTACTGCCCACGAAAGTTTGTGTTACTTGGTTTGTATCTTAATTTAAATATCAGCTTAAAAGCACTTTGGCACAGAAAAAGGTGCTTGTATACATGGGACTCTGCAGCCTAGTAAAAACCCAAGTCCATCCCACGATTCAGTAGCTTGTAGAACTTCCTTCAGT